>JAYEVB010000130.1:0-28722 GCA_036346415.1 Raddia guianensis | reverse complement strand
GATTTCAAGCCAACCGCACATGTTTTGAGTTTTTCAATTTTTTGATATCGCCATGAAAGTCCAAAGAGGTTAGCCTTCGGTTTTTCAAAAACAACGAAGTTTTCTTTTCGTTCAATACCACCGTCAAACCACTTTATCGACCAGCTTTGCACTTGATTCTTCATTACAAAGATGGTTTCAAGCGACCGACCTTTTTGAATTTTCCAATTTTTTGGATATCGCCATGAATGTCCAAAGGGTTAGCCTTTCGCTTTTTCAAAAACAACGAAGTTTTCAATCGTGGATCAATACGAAGCCGCCAAACCACTTTATCGACTCGCTTTGCACTTGATTCTTCATTAGAATGATGGTTTCAAGCCAACCGCATCTTTTTGAATTTTCCAATTTTTTGATATTGCCATGAAACTCCAAAGGGTTAGCCTTCGGTTTTTTCAAAAACAACGAAGTTGTCTCAATTCGATCAATACCAAATTGCCAAACCACTTTATGGACCAGCTTTGCGAGATTCTTCATTACAAAGATGGTTTCGTCGATCGACCTTTTTGAATATTCCAATTTTTTGATATCGCCATGAATGTCCAAAGGGTTAGCCTTTGGTTTTTTCAAAAACAACGAAGTTTTCAATTTCGATCAATACCACCGTCAAACCACTTCATGGACCAGCTTTGCACTTGATTCTGCATTACAAAGATGGTTTCAAGCCAACTGCATTTTTGAATTTTCCAATTTTTTTGATATTGCCATGAAACTCCAAAGGGTTAGCCTTCGTTTTTTCAAAAACAACGAAGTTTTCTCAATTCTCGTTCAATACCAAATTGCCAAACCACTTTATCGAATTGCTTGCACTTGTTGTCTACATTACGTAAGATGATTTCAAGTCAACTGCACATTTTTGAATTTTTCAATATTTTTGATATCGCCATGAAAGTCCAAAGAGGTTAGCTTCGGTTTTTTCAAAAACAACGAAGTTTTCTATTCTCGTTCAATACCACCGCCAAACCACCTTGTCGCACCAGCTTCCACTTGATTCTTCATTAAAAGATAATTTCATGCCAAACATACCTTTTTGGAATTTTTCATTTTTTTTGGATATCGCCAAGAATGTCCAAAGGGGTTAGCCTTCGGTTTTTTCAAAAACAACGAAGTTTTCTAATTTCGATCAATACCACCGCCAAACCACTTTATCGACCAGCTTTGCACTTGATTCTTCATTACAATGATGGTTTCAAGTCAACTGCACTTTTTGAATTTTCCAATTTTTTGATATTGCCATGAAACTCCAAAGGGTTAGCTTTCGCTTTTTCAAAACAACGAAGTTTTCTCAATTCGTTCAATACCAGCCTATCATACCACTTTATCGAATTGTTTGCACTTGTTGTCTACATTACGTAAGATGATTTCAATCCAACCGTACATTTTGAATTTTTCAATATTTTGATATCGCCATGAAAGTCCAAAGAGGTTAGCCTTCGCTTTTTCGAAAAACAACGAAGTTTTCACTATTCTCAGATCAATACCATCCGTCAAACCACTTTATCGACCAGCTTTGCACTTGATTCTTCATTACAAAGATGGTTTCAAGCCAACTGTATCTTTTTTGAATTTTCAATTTTTTTGATATTGCCATGAAAGTCCAAAGGGTTAGCTTTCGCTTTTTTCAAAAACAACGAAGTTTTCTAATTCTCGTTCAATACCAGCTGTCAAACCACTTTATCGACCTGTTTGCACTAGTTGTCTACATTACGAAGATGATTTCAAGCCAACCGCACATGTTTGGAGTTTTTCAATTTTTTTGGATATCGCCATGAAAGTCCAAAGAGGTTAGCCTTCGGTTTTTTCGAAAAACAACGAGTTTTCTCTATTCTGGTTCAATACCAGCTGTCAAACCACCTTATCGACCAGTTTCCACTTGATTCTTCATTAAAAAGATAATTTCATGAAAAACGTACCTTTTTGGAATTTTTCATTTTTTTTTGATATCGCCAAGAATGTCCGAAGGGGTTAGCCTTCGGTTTTTTCGAAAAACAACGAGTTGTCTCAATTATGGATCAATACCAGCTGTCAAACCACTTTATCGACCAGTTTGCAGCAGATTCTTCATTACAAAGATGGTTTCAAGCCGACCGGACCTTTTTCGAATTTTCCAATTTTTTTGGATATCGCCATGCATGTCCAAAGGGGTTAGCCATTGGTTTTTTCGAAAAACAACGAGTTTTCTCTATTCTGGATCAATACCAGCTGTCAAACCACTCATCGACCAGTTTGCACTTGATTCTTCATTACAAAGTATGTTTCAAGCCAACTGCATTCTTTTTGAATTTTCCAATTTTTTGATATTGCCATGAAACTCCAAAGGGTTAGCTTCGGTTTTTTCGAAAAACAACGAAGTTTTCTCAATTCGTTCAATACCAAATTGCCAAACCACTTTATCGAATTGCTTGCACTAGTTGTCTACATTACGAAGATGATTTCAAGCCAACCGCACATGTTTGGAATTTTTCAATTTTTTTGGATATCGCCATGAAAGTCCAAAGAGGTTAGCCTTCGGTTTTTTAGAAAAAGAACGAGTTTTCTCTATTCTGGTTCAATACCACCGTGAAACCACTTTATCGACCGCTTCACTTGATTCTACATTAAAAGATAATTTCATGCCAAACGCATTTTTTGAATTTTTCATTTTTTGATATCGCCAAGAATGTCCAAAGGGTTAGGCTTTGCTTTTTTCGAAACAACAAGTTGTCTCAATTCTGGATCAATACCAGCTGTCAAACTACTTTATCGACCAGTTTGCACTAGATTCTTCATTACAAAGATGATTTCAAGCCGACTGGACCTTTTTGGAATTTTCTAATTTTTTTGGATATCGCCATCAATGTCCAATGGGTTAGCCTTTGGTTTTTCCGAAAACAACGAAGTTTTCAATTTCGATCAATACCACTGCCAAACCACTTCATCGACTCAGCTTTGCACTTGATTCTTCATTACAATTATGGTTTCAAGCCAACTGCATTTTTTGAATTTTCCAATTTTTTGGATATTGCCATGAAACTCCAAAGGGTTAGCCTTCGGTTTTTTCAAAACAACGAAGTTTTCAATTCGTTCAATACCAAATTGCCAAACCACTTTATCGAATTGCTTGCACTTGTTGTCTACATTACTTAAGATGATTTCAATCCAACCGCATATTTTGGAATTTTTCAATATTTTTGGAAATCGCCATGAAAGTCCAAAGAGGTTAGCCTTCGGTTTTTTCGAAAAACAACGAGGTTTTCTATTCTGGATCAATACCAGCTGTCAAACCACTTTATCGACCAGTTTGCACTTGATTCTTCATTACAAAGATGGTTTCAAGCCAACCGTACCTTTTTTGAATTTTCAATTTTTTTTGGATATTGCCATGAAAGTCCAAAGGGGTTAGCCTTCGGTTTTTTCAAAACAACGAAGTTTTCAATTCGTTCAATACCACCGTGAAACCACTTTATCGCACTCGCCCACTTGATTCTACATTAAAAGATAATTTCATGCCAAACGCATCTTTTTGAATTTTTCATTTTTTGATATCGCCAAGAATGTCCAAAGGGTTAGGCTTCGTTTTTTCAAAAACAACGAGTTGTCTCAATTTCGATCAATACCACCGTCAAACTACTTTATCGACTCAGTTTGCACTAGATTCTTCATTACAAAGATGATTTCAAGCCGATCGACCTTTTTGAATTTTCTAATTTTTTGGATATCGCCATCAATGTCCAATGGGTTAGCCTTTGGTTTTTCCAAAAACAACGAAGTTTTCTCAATTGTGGATCAATACCACCGTCAAACCACTTCATCGACTCAGCTTGCACTTGATTCTTCATTACAATTATGGTTTCAAGCCAACTGCATCTTTTTGAATTTTCCAATTTTTTAGGGACCACCGTGAGTATGTAGTCCATAAAAGCTCCCAAGCGCTTGCTAATGTGACGAATACACTACAGATCCCGTGATAAAGGCCATAACTTTCTAACTGGGCCCGCCGAGCGTAGTTTTTTTTTGGTGGCGCAGAATCGCAAGACCCACGCCCTGTGGCCGAAACTAGAGAAAATAGGCTCGAAATAATTTTCTAGAAAAAAATACAAGGTCCAGCAAATCATTGCAGATTTCCGCCCACCCCCGTTCCGCCATACCAGATCTCATGGTCTCCCCAAGATTGTCTGGGCCCGACCGTGGCCAAATTGGGCATAGGATACCGTGAGACAAGGCCTGCCTCGAGATGGGACTGCCTATAGGGACCACCGTGAGTATGTAGTCCATAAAAGCTCCGGCGCTTGCTAATGTGACGAATACACTACAGATCCCGTGATAAAGGCCATAACTTTCTAACTGGGCCCGCCGAGCGTAGTTTTTTTGGTGGCGCAGAATCACAAGACCCACGCCTGCGACCAAATTAGAGAAATTAGGCTCAAATAATTTTCTAGAAAAAAAATACAAGGTCCAGCAAATCATTGCAGATTTCCGCCCACCCCCGTTCCGCCATACCAGATCTCATGGTCTCCCCAGTATTGTCGGGGCCCGACTGGTGGCCAAATTGGGCATAGGATACTGTGAGACAAGGCCTGTCTCGAGATGGGACTGTCTATAGGGACCAGTCGTGAGTATGTAGTCCATAAAAGCTCCCAAGCGCTTGCTAATGTGACGTAATACACTACAGATCCCGTGATAAAGGCCATAACTTTCTAATCTGGGCCCAGTTTCGAGCGTAGTTTTTTTTGGTGGCGCAGAATCACAAGACCCACGCCCTGTGACCGAAACTAGAGAAAATAGGCTCGAAATAATTTTCTAGAAAAAAAATACAAGGTCCAGCAAATCATTGCAGATTTCCGCCCACCCCCGTTCGCCATACCAGATCTCATGGTCTCCCCAAGATTGTCTGGGCCCGACCGTGGCCAAATTGGGCATAGGATACTGTGAGACAAGGCCTGTCTCGAGATGGGACTGTCTATAGGGACCAACGTGAGTATGTAGTCCATAAACCTCCGGCGCTTGCTAATGTGACGAATACACTACAGATCCCGTGATAAAGGCCATAACTTTCTAACTGGGCCCGCCGAGCGTAGTTTTTTTGGTGGCGCAGAATCACAAGACCCACGCCTGCGGACCAAAATTAGAGAAATTAGGCTTGAAATAATTTTCTTGAAAAAATACAAGGTCCAGCAAATCATTGCAGATTTCCGCCCACCCCCGTTCCGCCATACCAGATCTCATGGTCTCCCCAGTATTGTCGGGGCCCGACTGGTGGCCAAATTGGGCATAGGATACTGTGAGACAAGGCCTGTCTCGAGATGGGACTGTCTATAGGGACCACTCGTGAGTATGTAGTCCATAAAAGCTCCGGGCGTTTGCCAATGTGACGAATACACTACAGATCCCGTGATAAAGGCCATAACTTTCGAATCTGGGCCCAGTTTCGAGCGTAGTTTTTTTTGGTGGCGCAGAATCACAAGACCCACGCCCTGCAACCGAAATTAGAGAAATTAGGCTTGAAATAATTTTCTTGAAAAAATACAAGGTCCAGCAAATCATTGCAGATTTCCGTCGACCCCCGTTCGGCCATACCAGATCTCATGGTCTCCCCAGTATTGTCGGGCCCGACTGTGGCCAAATTGGGCATAGGATACCGTGAGACAAGGCCTGCCTCGAGATGGGACTGCCTATAGGGACCACCGTGAGCATCTAGTCCATAAAAGCTCCCAAGCTTGCTAATGTGACTTAATACACTACAGATCCCGTGATAAAGGCCATAACTTTCTAACTGGGCCCGCCGAGCGTAGTTTTTTTGGTGGTGGCAGAATCACAAGACCCACGCCTGCGACCAAAATTAGAGAAATTAGGCTTGAAATAATTTTCTAGAAAAATACAAGGTCCAAAGAAATCATTGCAGATTTCCGCCCACCCCTGCTCGCCATACCAGATCTCATGGTCTCCCCAAGATTGTCTGGGGCCCGACTGTGGCCAAATTGTGCATAGGATACCGTGAGACAAGGCCTGCCTCGAGATGGGACTGCCTATAGGGACCACCGTGAGCATCTAGTCCATAAAAGCTCCGGCGCTTGCTAATGTGACGAATACACTACAGATCCCGTGATAAAGGCCATAACTTTCTAACTGGGCCCGCCGAGCGTAGTTTTTTTTGGTGGCGCAGAATCACAAGACCCACGCCTCGAACCAAATTAGAGAAATTAGGCTCAAATAATTTTCTAGAAAAAATACAAGGTCCAAAGAATCATTGCAGATTTCCGCCACCCCTGCTCGCCATACCAGATCTCATGGTCTCCCCAAGATTGTCGGGCCCGACTGTGGCCAAATTGGGCATAGGATACCGTGAGACAAGGCCTGCCTCGAGATGGGACTGCCTATAGGGACCAACGTGAGCATCTAGTCCATAAAAGCTCCGGCGCTTGCTAATGTGACGTAATACACTACAGATCCCGTGATAAAGGCCATAACTTTCTAACTGGGCCCGCCGAGCGTAGTTTTTTTGGTGGCGCAGAATCACAAGACCCACGCCTGCGACCAAATTAGAGAAATTAGGCTTGAAATAATTTTCTTGAAAAATACAAGGTCCAAAGAAATCATTGCAGATTTCCGCCCACCCCTGCTCGCCATACCAGATCTCATGGTCTCCCCAAGATTGTCTCTGGGCCCGACTGTGGCCAAATTGTGCATAGGTTACTGTGAGACAAGGCCTGTCTCGAGATGGGACTGTCTATAGGGACCAACGTGAGCATCTAGTCCATAAAAGCTCCGGCGCTTGCTAATGTGACGAATACACTACAGATCCCGTGATAAAGGCCATAACTTTCTAACTGGGCCCGCCGAGCGTAGTTTTTTTGGTGGCGCAGAATCACAAGACCCACGCCCTGTGACCGAAATTAGAGAAATTAGGCTTGAAATAATTTTCTTGAAAAAATACAAGGTCCAGAAAATCATTGCAGATTTTCATCCACCGCCGTTCGGCCAAACCAGATCTCATGGTCTCCCCAGTATTGTCGGGGGCCGACTGGTGGCCAAATTGTGCACAGGTCACTATGAGACAAGGCCTGTCTCAAGATGGGACTGTCTATAGGGACCACCGTGAGCATCTAGTCCATAAACCTCCCAGCGCTTGCTAATGTGACGAATACACTACAGATCCCGTGATAAAGGCCATAACTTTCTAACTGGGCCCGCCGAGCGTAGTTTTTTTGGTGGCGCAGAATCACAAGACCCACGCCTCGGACCAAATTAGAGAAATTAGGCTTGAAATAATTTTCTTGAAAAAATACAAGGTCCAGAAAATCATTGCAGATTTCCATCCACCGCCGTTCGGCCATACCAGATCTCATGGTCTCCCCAGTATTGTCGGGGGCCGACTGGTGGCCAAATTGTGCATAGGTCACTATGAGACAAGGCCTGTCTCGAGATGGGACTGTCTATAGGGACCAGTCGTGAGCATCTAGTCCATAAAAGCTCCGGCGCTTGCTAATGTGACGAATACACTACAGATCCCGTGATAAAGGCCATAACTTTCTAATCTGGGCCCAGTTTCGAGCGTAGTTTTTTTTGGTGGCGCAGAATCACAAGACCCACGCCCTGTGACCGAAATTAGAGAAATTAGGCTTGAAATAATTTTCTTGAAAAAATACAAGGTCCAGAAAATCATTGCAGATTTCCATCCACCGCCGTTCGGCCATACCAGATCTCATGGTCTCCCCAATATTGTCGGGGGCCCGACCGTGGCCAAATTGGGCATAGGATACCGTGAGACAAGGCCTGCCTCGAGATGGGACTGCCTATAGGGACCACCGTGAGCATCTAGTCCATAAACCTCCGGCGCTTGCTAATGTGACGAATACACTACAGATCCCGTGATAAAGGCCATAACTTTCTAACTGGGCCCGCCGAGCGTAGTTTTTTTGGTGGCGCAGAATCACAAGACCCACGCCTCGGACCAAAATTAGAGAAATTAGGCTTGAAATAATTTTCTTGATAAATACAAGGTCCAGCAAATCATTGCAGATTTCCGCCCACCCCCGTTCCGCCATACCAGATCTCATGGTCTCCCCAGTATTGTCGGGGCCCGACTGGTGGCCAAATTGGGCATAGGATACTGTGAGACAAGGCCTGTCTCGAGATGGGACTGTCTATAGGGACCAGTCGTGAGCATCTAGTCCATAAAAGCTCCGGGCGTTTGCCAATGTGACGAATACACGGCGTATCCCGTATAAAGGCCATAACTTTCTAATCTGGGCCCAGTTTCGAGCGTAGTTTTTTTGGTGGCGCAGAATCACAAGACCCACGCCCTGTGACCAAAATTAGAGAAATTAGGCTTGAAATAATTTTCTTGAAAAAATACAAGGTCCAGCAAATCATTGCAGATTTCCGTCCACCCCCGTTCGGCCATACCAGATCTCATGGTCTCCCCAGTATTGTCGGGGCCCGACTGGTGGCCAAATTGTGCATAGGTTACTGTGAGACAAGGCCTGTCTCGAGATGGGACTGTCTATAGGGACCAGTCGTGAGCATCTAGTCCATAAAAGCTCCCAAGGCGCTTGCTAATGTGACGAATACACTACAGATCCCGTGATAAAGGCCATAACTTTCTAACTGGGCCCGCCGAGCGTAGTTTTTTTGGTGGCGCAGAATCACAAGACCCACGCCTCAGACCAAATTAGAGAAATTAGGCTTGAAATAATTTTCTTGAAAAATACAAGGTCCAAAGAAATCATTGCAGATTTCCGCCCACCCCTGCTCGCCATACCAGATCTCATGGTCTCCCCAAGATTGTCTGGGGCCCGACTGTGGCCAAATTGGGCATAGGTTACCGTGAGACAAGGCCTGCCTCGAGATGGGACTGCCTATAGGGACCAACGTGAGCATCTAGTCCATAAAAGCTCCGGCGCTTGCCAATGTGACGAAATACACTACAGATCCCGTGATAAAGGCCATAACTTTCTAACTGGGCCCGCCGAGCGTAGTTTTTTTGGTGGCGCAGAATCACAAGACCCACGCCTCAGAACCAAAATTAGAGAAATTAGGCTTGAAATAATTTTCTTGAAAAATACAAGGTCCAAAGAAATCATTGCAGATTTCCGCCCACCCCTGCTCGCCATACCAGATCTCATGGTCTCCCCAAGATTGTCGGGGCCCGACTGTGGCCAAATTGGGCATAGGATACCGTGAGACAAGGCCTGCCTCGAGATGGGACTGCCTATAGGGACCAACGTGAGCATCTAGTCCATAAAGCTCCGGCGCTTGCTAATGTGACGAATACACTACAGATCCCGTGATAAAGGCCATAACTTTCTAACTGGGCCCGCCGAGCGTAGTTTTTTTGGTGGCGCAGAATCACAAGACCCACGCCTGCGACCAAATTAGAGAAATTAGGCTTGAAATAATTTTCTTGAAAAATACAAGGTCCAAAGAAATCATTGCAGATTTCCGCCCACCCCTGCTCGCCATACCAGATCTCATGGTCTCCCCAAGATTGTTTCGGGCCCGACGTGGCCAAATTGTGCATAGGATACCGTGAGACAAGGCCTGCCTCGAGATGGGACTGCCTATAGGGACCACCGTGAGCATCTAGTCCATAAAAGCTCCGGGCGTTTGCCAATGTGACGAATACACGGCGTATCCCGTATAAAGGCCATAACTTTCTAATCTGGGCCCAGTTTCGAGCGTAGTTTTTTTGGTGGCGCAGAATCACAAGACCCACGCCCTGTGACCAAAATTAGAGAAATTAGGCTTGAAATAATTTTCTTGATAAATACAAGGTCCAGCAAATCATTGCAGATTTCCGTCCACCCCAGTTCGGCCATACCAGATCTCATGGTCTCCCCAGTATTGTCGGGGCCCGACTGGTGGCCAAATTGTGCATAGGTTACTGTGAGACAAGGCCTGTCTCGAGATGGGACTGTCTATAGGGACCAGTCGTGAGCATCTAGTCCATAAAAGCTCCGGCGTTTGCCAATGTGACGAATACACTACAGATCCCGTGATAAAGGCCATAACTTTCTAACTGGGCCCGCCGAGCGTAGTTTTTTTGGTGGCGCAGAATCACAAGACCCACGCCTCAGAACCAAAATTAGAGAAATTAGGCTTGAAATAATTTTCTTGAAAAATACAAGGTCCAAAGAAATCATTGCAGATTTCCGCCCACCCCTGCTCGCCATACCAGATCTCATGGTCTCCCCAAGATTGTCTGGGGCCCGACTGTGGCCAAATTGGGCATAGGTTACCGTGAGACAAGGCCTGCCTCGAGATGGGACTGCCTATAGGGACCACCGTGAGCATCTAGTCCATAAAAGCTCCGGCGCTTGCTAATGTGACGAATACACTACAGATCCCGTGATAAAGGCCATAACTTTCTAACTGGGCCCGCCGAGCGTAGTTTTTTTGGTGGCGCAGAATCACAAGACCCACGCCTGTGACCAAAATTAGAGAAATTAGGCTTGAAATAATTTTCTTGAAAAATACAAGGTCCAAAGAAATCATTGCAGATTTCCGCCCACCCCTGCTCGCCATACCAGATCTCATGGTCTCCCCAAGATTGTCTGGGGCCCGACCGTGGCCAAATTGGGCATAGGATACCGTGAGACAAGGCCTGCCTCGAGATGGGACTGCCTATAGGGACCAACAGTGAGCATCTAGTCCATAAAAGCTCCGGCGCTTGCCAATGTGACGAATACACTACAGATCCCGTGATAAAGGCCATAACTTTCTAACTGGGCCCGCCGAGCGTAGTTTTTTTGGTGGCGCAGAATCACAAGACCCACGCCCTGCAACCGAAATTAGGGAAATTAGGCTTGAAATAATTTTCTTGAAAAAATACAAGGTCCAGCAAATCATTGCAGATTTCCGTCCACCCCCGTTCGGCCATACCAGATCTCATGGTCTCCCCAGTATTGTCGGGGCCCGACTGGTGGCCAAATTGTGCATAGGTTACTGTGAGACAAGGCCTGTCTCGAGATGGGACTGTCTATAGGGACCAGTCGTGAGCATCTAGTCCATAAAAGCTCCGGCGCTTGCTAATGTGACGAAATACACTACAGATCCCGTGATAAAGGCCATAACTTTCTAACTGGGCCCGCCGAGCGTAGTTTTTTTGGTGGCGCAGAATCACAAGACCCACGCCCTGTGACCGAAATTAGAGAAATTAGGCTTGAAATAATTTTCTTGAAAAAATACAAGGTCCAGAGCAAATCATTGCAGATTTCCGTCCACCCCTGCTCGCCATACCAGATCTCATGGTCTCCCCAAGATTGTCTGGGCCCGACTGGTGGCCAAATTGTGCATAGGTTACTGTGAGACAAGGCCTGTCTCGAGATGGGACTGTCTATAGGGACCAGTCGTGAGCATCTAGTCCATAAAAGCTCCGGGCGTTTGCCAATGTGACGAATACACGACGTATCCCGTATAAAGGCCATAACTTTCTAACTGGGCCCGCCGAGCGTAGTTTTTTTGGTGGCGCAGAATCACAAGACCCACGCCTCAGACCAAATTAGAGAAATTAGGCTTGAAATAATTTTCTTGAAAAATACAAGGTCCAAAGAAATCATTGCAGATTTCCGCCCACCCCTGCTCGCCATACCAGATCTCATGGTCTCCCCAAGATTGTCTGGGGCCGACTGTGGCCAAATTGGGCATAGGATACCGTGAGACAAGGCCTGCCTCGAGATGGGACTGCCTATAGGGACCAACGTGAGCATCTAGTCCATAAAAGCTCCGGCGCTTGCTAATGTGACGAATACACTACAGATCCCGTGATAAAGGCCATAACTTTCTAACTGGGCCCGCCGAGCGTAGTTTTTTTGGTGGCGCAGAATCACAAGACCCACGCCTGCGGACCAAAATTAGAGAAATTAGGCTTGAAATAATTTTCTTGAAAAATACAAGGTCCAAAGAAATCATTGCAGATTTCCGCCCACCCCTGCTCGCCATACCAGATCTCATGGTCTCCCCAAGATTGTCTGGGGCCCGACTGTGGCCAAATTGGGCATAGGTTACCGTGAGACAAGGCCTGCCTCGAGATGGGACTGCCTATAGGGACCAACGTGAGCATCTAGTCCATAAAAGCTCCGGCGCTTGCTAATGTGACGAATACACTACAGATCCCGTGATAAAGGCCATAACTTTCTAACTGGGCCCGCCGAGCGTAGTTTTTTTTGGTGGCGCAGAATCACAAGACCCACGCCTGCGGACCAAATTAGAGAAATTAGGCTTGAAATAATTTTCTTGAAAAATACAAGGTCCAAAGAATCATTGCAGATTTCCGCCCACCCCTGCTCGCCATACCAGATCTCATGGTCTCCCCAAGATTGTCTGGGCCCGACCGTGGCCAAATTGGGCATAGGTTACCGTGAGACAAGGCCTGCCTCGAGATGGGACTGCCTATAGGGACCAACGTGAGCATCTAGTCCATAAAAGCTCCGGCGCTTGCTAATGTGACGAATACACTACAGATCCCGTGATAAAGGCCATAACTTTCTAACTGGGCCCGCCGAGCGTAGTTTTTTTGGTGGCGCAGAATCACAAGACCCACGCCTCGGACCTAAATTAGAGAAATTAGGCTTGAAATAATTTTCTTGATAAATACAAGGTCCAGCAAATCATTGCAGATTTCCGTCCACCCCAGTTCGGCCATACCAGATCTCATGGTCTCCCCAGTATTGTCGGGGCCCGACTGGTGGCCAAATTGTGCATAGGTTACTGTGAGACAAGGCCTGTCTCGAGATGGGACTGTCTATAGGGACCAGTCGTGAGCATCTAGTCCATAAAAGCTCCGGGCGTTTGCCAATGTGACGAATACACGGCGTATCCCGTATAAAGGCCATAACTTTCTAATCTGGGCCCAGTTTCGAGCGTAGTTTTTTTTGGTGGCGCAGAATCACAAGACCCACGCCCTGTGACCAAAATTAGAGAAATTAGGCTTGAAATAATTTTCTTGAAAAAATACAAGGTCCAGCAAATCATTGCAGATTTCCGTCGACCCCCGTTCGGCCATACCAGATCTCATGGTCTCCCCAGTATTGTCGGGGCCCGACTGGTGGCCAAATTGTGCATAGGTTACTGTGAGACAAGGCCTGTCTCGAGATGGGACTGTCTATAGGGACCAGTCGTGAGCATCTAGTCCATAAAAGCTCCGGGCGTTTGCCAATGTGACGAATACACCGCCGATCCCGTTATAAAGGCCATAACTTTCTAATCTGGGCCCAGTTTCGAGCGTAGTTTTTTTTGGTGGCGCAGAATCACAAGACCCACGCCCTGTGACCGAAATTAGAGAAATTAGGCTTGAAATAATTTTCTTGAAAAATACAAGGTCCAGCAAATCATTGCAGATTTTCGTCCACCCCAGTTCGGCCATACCAGATCTCATGATCTCCCCAAGATTGTCTGGGGCCCGACTGGTGGCCAAATTGTGCATAGGTTACTGTGAGACAAGGCCTGTCTCGAGATGGGACTGTCTATAGGGACCAGTCGTGAGCATCTAGTCCATAAAAGCTCCGGGCGTTTGCCAATGTGACGAATACACGGCGTATCCCGTATAAAGGCCATAACTTTCTAATCTGGGCCCAGTTTCGAGCGTAGTTTTTTTTTGGTGGTGCAGAATCACAAGACCCACGCCCTGTGACCGAAATTAGAGAAATTAGGCTTGAAATAATTTTCTTGAAAAATACAAGGTCCAGCAAATCATTGCAGATTTCCGTCCACCCCAGTTCGGCCATACCAGATCTCATGGTCTCCCCAGTATTGTCGGGGCCCGACTGGTGGCCAAATTGTGCATAGGTTACTGTGAGACAAGGCCTGTCTCGAGATGGGACTGTCTATAGGGACCAGTCGTGAGCATCTAGTCCATAAAAGCTCCGGGCGTTTGCCAATGTGACGAATACACGGCGTATCCCGTATAAAGGCCATAACTTTCTAATCTGGGCCCAGTTTCGAGCGTAGTTTTTTTTGGTGGCGCAGAATCACAAGACCCACGCCCTGTGACCGAAATTAGAGAAATTAGGCTTGAAATAATTTTCTTGATAAATACAAGGTCCAGCAAATCATTGCAGATTTCCGTCCACCCCAGTTCGGCCATACCAGATCTCATGGTCTCCCCAGTATTGTCGGGGCCCGACTGGTGGCCAAATTGTGCATAGGTTACTGTGAGACAAGGCCTGTCTAGAGATGGGACTGTCTATAGGGACCACCGTGAGCATCTAGTCCATAAAGCTCCGGCGCTTGCTAATGTGACGAATACACTACAGATCCCGTGATAAAGGCCATAACTTTCTAACTGGGCCCGCCGAGCGTAGTTTTTTTGGTGGCGCAGAATCACAAGACCCACGCCCTGTGACCAAAATTAGAGAAATTAGGCTTGAAATAATTTTCTTGAAAAATACAAGGTCCAAAGCAAATCATTGCAGATTTCCGTCCACCCCAGTTCGGCCATACCAGATCTCATGGTCTCCCCAAGATTGTCGGGCCCGACCGTGGCCAAATTGGGCATAGGTTACCGTGAGACAAGGCCTGCCTCGAGATGGGACTGCCTATAGGGACCAACCGTGAGCATCTAGTCCATAAAAGCTCCGGCGCTTGCTAATGTGACGTAATACACTACAGATCCCGTGATAAAGGCCATAACTTTCTAACTGGGCCCGCCGAGCGTAGTTTTTTTGGTGGCGCAGAATCACAAGACCCACGCCTCGGACCAAATTAGAGAAATTAGGCTTGAAATAATTTTCTTGAAAAATACAAGGTCCAAAGAAATCATTGCAGATTTCCGCCCACCCCCGTTCCGCCATACCAGATCTCATGGTCTCCCCAAGATTGTCGGGCCCGACCGTGGCCAAATTGGGCATAGGTTACCGTGAGACAAGGCCTGCCTCGAGATGGGACTGCCTATAGGGACCAACGTGAGCATCTAGTCCATAAAAGCTCCGGGCGTTTGCCAATGTGACGAATACACGGCGTATCCCGTATAAAGGCCATAACTTTCTAATCTGGGCCCAGTTTCGAGCGTAGTTTTTTTTGGTGGCGCAGAATCACAAGACCCACGCCCTGTGATCAAAATTAGAGAAATTAGGCTTGAAATAATTTTCTTGATAAATACAAGGTCTAGCAAATCGTTGCAGATTTCCGTCCACCCCTGTTCGGCCATACCAGATCTCATGGTCTCCCCAGTATTGTCGGGGCCCGACTGGTGGCCAAATTGTGCATAGGTTACTGTGAGCCAATGCCTGTCTCGAGATGGGACTGTCTATAGGGACCAGTCGTGAGCATCTAGTCCATAAAAGATCCGGGCGTTTGCCAATGTGACGAATACACTACAGATCCCGTGATAAAGGCCATAACTTTCTAACTGGGCCCGCCGAGCGTAGTTTTTTTGGTGGCGCAGAATCACAAGACCCACGCCTGCAGGACCAAAATTAGAGAAATTAGGCTTGAAATAATTTTCTTGAAAAATACAAGGTCCAAAGAAATCATTGCAGATTTCCGCCCACCCCTGCTCCGCCATACCAGATCTCATGGTCTCCCCAAGATTGTCTGGGGCCCGACTGTGGCCAAATTGGGCATAGGTTACCGTGAGACAAGGCCTGCCTCGAGATGGGACTGCCTATAGGGACCAACGTGAGCATCTAGTCCATAAAAGCTCCCAAGGCTGCTAATGTGACGAATACACTACAGATCCCGTGATAAAGGCCATAACTTTCTAACTGGGCCCGCCGAGCGTAGTTTTTTTGGTGGCGCAGAATCACAAGACCCACGCCCTGCAACCGAAATTAGGGAAATTAGGCTTGAAATAATTTTCTTAAAAAATACAAGGTCCAAAGAAATCATTGCAGATTTCCGCCCACCCCTGCTCGCCATACCAGATCTCATGGTCTCCCCAAGATTGTCTGGGCCCGACCGTGGCCAAATTGGGCATAGGTTACCGTGAGACAAGGCCTGCCTCGAGATGGGACTGCCTATAGGGACCAACCGTGAGCATCTAGTCCATAAAAGCTCCGGCGCTTGCTAATGTGACGAATACACTACAGATCCCGTGATAAAGGCCATAACTTTCTAACTGGGCCCGCCGAGCGTAGTTTTTTTGGTGGCGCAGAATCACAAGACCCACGCCCTGGACCGAAATTAGAGAAATTAGGCTTGAAATAATTTTCTTGAAAAAATACAAGGTCCAGCAAATCATTGCAGATTTCCGTCCACCCCAGTTCCGCCATACCAGATCTCATGGTCTCCCCAGTATTGTCGGGGCCCGACTGGTGGCCAAATTGGGCATAGGTTACCGTGAGACAAGGCCTGCCTCGAGATGGGACTGCCTATAGGGACCACCGTGAGCATCTAGTCCATAAAAGCCTCCGGCAAGGCTTGCCAATGTGACGAAATACACTACAGATCCCGTGATAAAGGCCATAACTTTCTAATCTGGGCCCACTTTCGAGCGTAGTTTTTTTTTGGTGGCGCAGAATCACAAGACCCACGCCTTCTGACCGAAATTAGAGAAATTAGGCTTGAAATAATTTTCTTGAAAAATACAAGGTCCAGCAAATCATTGCAGATTTCCGTCCACCCCAGTTCGGCCATACCAGATCTCATGGTCTCCCCAGTATTGTCGGGGCCCGACTGGTGGCCAAATTGTGCATAGGTTACTGTGAGACAAGGCCTGTCTCGAGATGGGACTGTCTATAGGGACCAGTCGTGAGCATCTAGTCCATAAAAGCTTCAGGCGTTTGCCAATGTGACGAATACACGGCGTATCCCGTATAAAGTCCATAACTTTCAAATCTGGGCCCAGTTTCGAGCGTAGTTTTTTTTTGGTGGTGCAGAATCACAAGACCCACGCCCTGTGACCGAAATTAGAGAAATTAGGCTTGAAATAATTTTCTTGAGAAAATACAAGGTCCAGCAAATCATTGCAGATTTCCGTCCACCCCAGTTCGGCCATACCAGATCTCATGGTCTCCCCAAGATTGTTTGGGCCCGACCGTGGCCAAATTGGGCATAGGTTACCGTGAGACAAGGCCTGCCTCGAGATGGGACTGCCTATAGGGACCAACCGTGAGCATCTAGTCCATAAACCTCCGGCGGCGCTTGCTAATGTGACGAACACACTACAGATCCCGTGATAAAGGCCATAACTTTCTAACTGGGCCCGCCGAGCGTAGTTTTTTTGGTGGCGCAGAATCACAAGACCCACGCCTGCGGACCAAATTAGAGAAATTAGGCTTGAAATAATTTTCTTGAAAAATACAAGGTCCAAAGAAATCATTGCAGATTTCCGTCCACCCCAGTTCGCCATACCAGATCTCATGGTCTCCCCAGTATTGTCGGGGCCCGACTGGTGGCCAAATTGGGCATAGGATTACTGTGAGACAAGGCCTGTCTCGAGATGGGACTGTCTATAGGGACCAATCGTGAGCATCTAGTCCATAAAAGCTCCCAAGCGCTTGCCAATGTGACGAAATACACTACAGATCCCGTATAAAGGCCATAACTTTCTAATCTGGGCCCAGTTTCGAGCGTAGTTTTTTTGGTGGCGCAGAATCACAAGACCCACGCCCTGTGACCAAAATTAGAGAAATTAGGCTTGAAATAATTTTCTTGAAAAATACAAGGTCCAGCAAATCATTGCAGATTTCCGTCCACCCCAGTTCGGCCATACCAGATCTCATGGTCTCCCCAGTATTGTCGGGGCCCGACTGGTGGCCAAATTGTGCATAGGTTACTGTGAGACAAGGCCTGTCTCGAGATGGGACTGTCTATAGGGACCAGTCGTGAGCATCTAGTCCATAAAAGCTCCGGGCGTTTGCCAATGTGACGAATACACGACGTATCCCGTATAAAGGCCATAACTTTCTAATCTGGGCCCAGTTTTGAGCGTAGTTTTTTTTGGGGGCGCAGAATCACAAGACCCACGCCCTATGACCAAAATTAAAGAAATTAGGCTTGAAATAATTTTCTTCAAAAAATACAAGGTCCAAAGAAATCATTGCAGATTTCCGCCCACCCCTGCTCGCCATACCAGATCTCATGGTCTCCCCAAGATTGTCTGGGGCCCGACCGTGGCCAAATTGGGCATAGGTTACCGTGAGACAAGGCCTGCCTCGAGATGGGACTGCCTATAGGGACCAACCGTGAGCATCTAGTCCATAAAAGCTCCCAAGGCTTGCCAATGTGACGAATACACTACAGATCCCGTGATAAAGGCCATAACTTTCTAATCTGGGCCCGCCGAGCGTAGTTTTTTTGGTGGCGCAGAATCACAAGACCCACGCCTCGTGACCAAAATTAGAGAAATTAGGCTTGAAATAATTTTCTTGAAAAAATACAAGGTCCAGCAAATCATTGCAGATTTCCGCCCACCCCTGCTCGCCATACCAGATCTCATGGTCTCCCCAAGATTGTCTGGGGCCCGACCGGTGGCCAAATTGGGCATAGGTTACCGTGAGACAAGGCCTGCTCGAGATGGGACTGCCTATAGGGACCACCGTGAGCATCTAGTCCATAAAAGCTCCGGCGCTTGCTAATGTGACGAATACACTACAGATCCCGTGATAAAGGCCATAACTTTCTAACTGGGCCCGCCGAGCGTAGTTTTTTTGGTGGCGCAGAATCACAAGACCCACGCCTGCGGACCAAAATTAGAGAAATTAGGCTTGAAATAATTTTCTTGATAAAATACAAGGTCCAGCAAATCATTGCAGATTTCCGTCCACCCCAGTTCGGCCATACCAGATCTCATGGTCTCCCCAGTATTGTCGGGGCCCGACTGGTGGCCAAATTGTGCATAGGTTACTGTGAGACAAGGCCTGTCTCGAGATGGGACTGTCTATAGGGACCAGTCGTGAGCATCTAGTCCATAAAAGCTCCGGGCGTTTGCCAATGTGACGAATACACTACAGATCCCGTGATAAAGGCCATAACTTTCTAACTGGGCCCGCCGAGCGTAGTTTTTTTGGTGGCGCAGAATCACAAGACCCACGCCTCGGACCAAAATTAGAGAAATTAGGCTTGAAATAATTTTCTTGAAAAATACAAGGTCCAAAGAAATCATTGCAGATTTCCGCCCACCCCTGCTCGCCATACCAGATCTCATGGTCTCCCCAAGATTGTCTGGGGCCCGACTGTGGCCAAATTGGGCATAGGTTACCGTGAGACAAGGCCTGCCTCGAGATGGGACTGCCTATAGGGACCACCGTGAGCATCTAGTCCATAAAAGCTCCGGCGCTTGCCAATGTGACGAATACACTACAGATCCCGTGATAAAGGCCATAACTTTCTAACTGGGCCCGCCGAGCGTAGTTTTTTTGGTGGCGCAGAATCACAAGACCCACGCCTCAGGACCAAATTAGAGAAATTAGGCTTGAAATAATTTTCTTGAAAAATACAAGGTCCAAAGAAATCATTGCAGATTTCCGCCCACCCCTGCTCGCCATACCAGATCTCATGGTCTCCCCAAGATTGTCTGGGGCCCGACCGTGGCCAAATTGGGCATAGGTTACCGTGAGACAAGGCCTGCCTCGAGATGGGACTGCCTATAGGGACCACCGTGAGCATCTAGTCCATAAAAGCTCCGGCAAGGCTGCTAATGTGACGAATACACTACAGATCCCGTGATAAAGGCCATAACTTTCTAACTGGGCCCGCCGAGCGTAGTTTTTTTGGTGGCGCAGAATCACAAGACCCACGCCTCAGAACCAAAATTAGAGAAATTAGGCTTGAAATAATTTTCTTGAAAAATACAAGGTCCAAAGAAATCATTGCAGATTTCCGCCCACCCCTGCTCGCCATACCAGATCTCATGGTCTCCCCAAGATTGTTCGGGGCCCGACTGTGGCCAAATTGGGCATAGGTTACCGTGAGACAAGGCCTGCCTCGAGATGGGACTGCCTATAGGGACCACCGTGAGCATCTAGTCCATAAAAGCTCCGGCGCTTGCTAATGTGACGAATACACTACAGATCCCGTATAAAGGCCATAACTTTCTAACTGGGCCCGCCGAGCGTAGTTTTTTTGGTGGCGCAGAATCACAAGACCCACGCCTCAGAACCAAAATTAGAGAAATTAGGCTTGAAATAATTTTCTTGAAAAATACAAGGTCCAAAGAAATCATTGCAGATTTCCGCCCACCCCTGCTCGCCATACCAGATCTCATGGTCTCCCCAAGATTGTCTGGGGCCCGACCGTGGCCAAATTGGGCATAGGTTACCGTGAGACAAGGCCTGCCTCGAGATGGGACTGCCTATAGGGACCACCGTGAGCATCTAGTCCATAAACCTCCGGCGCTTGCCAATGTGACGAATACACTACAGATCCCGATAAAGGCCATAACTTTCTAACTGGGCCCGCCGAGCGTAGTTTTTTTGGTGGCGCAGAATCACAAGACCCACGCCTGCAGGACCAAATTAGAGAAATTAGGCTTGAAATAATTTTCTTGAAAAAATACAAGGTCCAAAGAAATCATTGCAGATTTCGCCCACCCCTGCTCGCCATACCAGATCTCATGGTCTCCCCAAGATTGTCTGGGGCCCGACCGTGGCCAAATTGTGCATAGGTTACTGTGAGACAAGGCCTGTCTCGAGATGGGACTGTCTATAGGGACCAGTCGTGAGCATCTAGTCCATAAAAGCTCCGGGCGTTTGCCAATGTGACGAATACACGGCGTATCCCGTATAAAGGCCATAACTTTCTAATCTGGGCCCAGTTTCGAGCGTAGTTTTTTTTGGTGGCGCAGAATCACAAGACCCACGCCCTGTGACCAAAATTAGAGAAATTAGGCTTGAAATAATTTTCTTGATAAATACAAGGTCCAGCAAATCATTGCAGATTTCCGTCCACCCCAGTTCGGCCATACCAGATCTCATGGTCTCCCAAGATTGTCTGGGGCCCGACCGTGGCCAAATTGGGCATAGGATACCGTGAGACAAGGCCTGCCTCGAGATGGGACTGCCTATAGGGACCACCGTGAGCATCTAGTCCATAAAAGCTCCGGCGCTTGCTAATGTGACGAATACACTACAGATCCCGTGATAAAGGCCATAACTTTCTAACTGGGCCCGCCGAGCGTAGTTTTTTTGGTGGCGCAGAATCACAAGACCCACGCCTGTGGACCAAAATTAGAGAAATTAGGCTTGAAATAATTTTCTTGAAAAATACAAGGTCCAAAGAAATCATTGCAGATTTCCGTCCACCCCTGCTCCGCCATACCAGATCTCATGGTCTCCCCAAGATTGTCGGGGCCCGACCGTGGCCAAATTGGGCATAGGTTACCGTGAGACAAGGCCTGCCTCGAGATGGGACTGCCTATAGGGACCACCGTGAGCATCTAGTCCATAAAGCTCCCAAGCGCTTGCTAATGTGACGAATACACTACAGATCCCGTGATAAAGGCCATAACTTTCTAACTGGGCCCGCCGAGCGTAGTTTTTTTGGTGGCGCAGAATCACAAGACCCACGCCTCAGACCAAAATTAGAGAAATTAGGCTTGAAATAATTTTCTTGAAAAATACAAGGTCCAAAGAAATCATTGCAGATTTCCGCCCACCCCTGCTCGCCATACCAGATCTCATGGTCTCCCCAAGATTGTCTCTGGGCCCGACCGGTGGCCAAATTGTGCATAGGTTACTGTGAGACAAGGCCTGTCTCGAGATGGGACTGTCTATAGGGACCAGTCGTGAGCATCTAGTCCATAAAAGCTCCGGGCGTTTGCCAATGTGACGAATACACTACAGATCCCGTGATAAAGGCCATAACTTTCTAACTGGGCCCGCCGAGCGTAGTTTTTTTGGTGGCGCAGAATCACAAGACCCACGCCTCAGACCAAATTAGAGAAATTAGGCTTGAAATAATTTTCTTGAAAAATACAAGGTCCAAAGAAATCATTGCAGATTTCCGCCCACCCCTGCTCGCCATACCAGATCTCATGGTCTCCCCAAGATTGTCGGGGCCCGACCGTGGCCAAATTGGGCATAGGTTACCGTGAGACAAGGCCTGCCTCGAGATGGGACTGCCTATAGGGACCACCGTGAGCATCTAGTCCATAAAAGCTCCAAGCGCTTGCTAATGTGACGAATACACTACAGATCCCGTGATAAAGGCCATAACTTTCTAACTGGGCCCGCCGAGCGTAGTTTTTTTGGTGGCGCAGAATCACAAGACCCACGCCTGCGGACCAAAATTAGAGAAATTAGGCTTGAAATAATTTTCTTGAAAAATACAAGGTCCAAAGAAATCATTGCAGATTTCCGCCCACCCCTGCTCGCCATACCAGATCTCATGGTCTCCCCAAGATTGTCTGGGCCCGACTGTGGCCAAATTGGGCATAGGATACCGTGAGACAAGGCCTGCCTCGAGATGGGACTGCCTATAGGGACCACCGTGAGCATCTAGTCCATAAAAGCTCCCAAGGCGCTTGCCAATGTGACGAATACACTACAGATCCCGTGATAAAGGCCATAACTTTCTAACTGGGCCCGCCGAGCGTAGTTTTTTTGGTGGCGCAGAATCACAAGACCCACGCCTGTGACCAAAATTAGAGAAATTAGGCTTGAAATAATTTTCTTGAAAAATACAAGGTCCAAAGAAATCATTGCAGATTTCCGCCCACCCCTGCTCGCCATACCAGATCTCATGGTCTCCCCAAGATTGTCTGGGGCCCGACTGTGGCCAAATTGGGCATAGGATACCGTGAGACAAGGCCTGCCTCGAGATGGGACTGCCTATAGGGACCAACGTGAGCATCTAGTCCATAAAAGCTCCGGCGCTTGCTAATGTGACGAATACACTACAGATCCCGTGATAAAGGCCATAACTTTCTAACTGGGCCCGCCGAGCGTAGTTTTTTTGGTGGCGCAGAATCACAAGACCCACGCCTGCGACCAAAATTAGAGAAATTAGGCTTGAAATAATTTTCTAGAAAAATACAAGGTCCAAAGAAATCATTGCAGATTTCCGCCCACCCCTGCTCGCCATACCAGATCTCATGGTCTCCCCAGTATTGTCGGGGCCCGACTGGTGGCCAAATTGGGCATAGGATACTGTGAGACAAGGCCTGTCTCGAGATGGGACTGTCTATAGGGACCAGTCGTGAGTATGTAGTCCATAAAACCTCCGGGCGTTTGCCAATGTGACGAACACACGGCGTATCCCGTATAAAGGCCATAACTTTCTAATCTGGGCCCAGTTTCGAGCGTAGTTTTTTTTTGGTGGCGCAGAATCACAAGACCCACGCCTGTGACCGAAACTGGAGAAAATAGGCTTGAAATAATTTTCTAGAAAAAAAATACAAGGTCCAGCAAATCATTGCAGATTTCCGCCCACCCCCGTTCCGCCATACCAGATCTCATGGTCTCCCCAGTATTGTCGGGGCCCGACTGGTGGCCAAATTGGGCATAGGATACTGTGAGACAAGGCCTGTCTCGAGATGGGACTGTCTATAGGGACCAGTCGTGAGCATCTAGTCCATAAAAGCTCCGGCGTTTGCTAATGTGACGAATACACGGCGTATCCCGTATAAAGGCCATAACTTTCTAATCTGGGCCCAGTTTCGAGCGTAGTTTTTTTTTGGTGGCGCAGAATCACAAGACCCACGCCCTGTGACCGAAACTAGAGAAAATAGGCTCGAAATAATTTTCTAGAAAAAAAATACAAGGTCCAGCAAATCATTGCAGATTTCCGCCCACCCCCGTTCCGCCATACCAGATCTCATGGTCTCCCCAAGATTGTCTGGGGCCCGACCGTGGCCAAATTGGGCATAGGATACCGTGAGACAAGGCCTGCCTCGAGATGGGACTGCCTATAGGGACCAACCGTGAGCATCTAGTCCATAAACCTCCGGCGCTTGCTAATGTGACGAATACACTACAGATCCCGTGATAAAGGCCATAACTTTCTAACTGGGCCCGCCGAGCGTAGTTTTTTTGGTGGCGCAGAATCACAAGACCCACGCCTCAGAACCAAACTAGAGAAATTAGGCTTGAAATAATTTTCTAGAAAAATACAAGGTCCAGCAAATCATTGCAGATTTCCGCCCACCCCCGTTCCGCCATACCAGATCTCATGGTCTCCCCAGTATTGTCGGGGCCCGACTGGTGGCCAAATTGGGCATAGGATACTGTGAGACAAGGCCTGTCTCGAGATGGGACTGTCTATAGGGACCAACCGTGAGCATGTAGTCCATAAACCTCTCAAGCGCTTGCTAATGTGACGAATACACTACAGATCCCGTGATAAAGGCCATAACTTTCTAATCTGGGCCCAGTTTTGAGCGTAGTTTTTTTTGGTGGCGCAGAATCACAAGACCCACGCCCTGTGACCGAAATTAGAGAAAATAGGCTCGAAATAATTTTCTAGAAAAAAAATAGAAGGTCCAGCAAATCATTGCAGATTTCCGCCCACCCCCGTTCCGCCATACCAGATCTCATGGTCTCCCCAGTATTGTCTGGGCCCGACCGTGGCCAAATTGGGCATAGGATACCGTGAGACAAGGCCTGCCTCGAGATGGGACTGCCTATAGGGACCAACGTGAGTATGTAGTCCATAAAAGCTCCCAAGCGCTTGCTAATGTGACGAACACACTACAGATCCCGTGATAAAGGCCATAACTTTCTAACTGGGCCCGCCGAGCGTAGTTTTTTTGGTGGCGCAGAATCACAAGACCCACGCCTGTGACCAAACTTAGAGAAAATAGGCTCAAATAATTTTCTAGAAAAATACAAGGTCCAAAGAATCATTGCAGATTTCCGCCCACCCCTGCTCGCCATACCAGATCTCATGGTCTCCCCAGTATTGTCGGGGCCCGACTGGTGGCCAAATTGGGCATAGGATACTGTGAGACAAGGCCTGTCTCGAGATGGGACTGTCTATAGGGACCACTCGTGAGTATGTAGTCCATAAAAGCCTCCCAAGGCTTGCCAATGTGACGAATACACTACAGATCCCGTATAAAGGCCATAACTTTCTAACTGGGCCCGCCGAGCGTAGTTTTTTTGGTGGCGCAGAATCACAAGACCCACGCCTGCGGACCAAAATTAGAGAAAATAGGCTCAAATAATTTTCTAGAAAAAATACAAGGTCCAAAGAAATCATTGCAGATTTCCGCCCACCCCTGCTCCGCCATACCAGATCTCATGGTCTCCCCAAGATTGTCGGGCCCGACCGTGGCCAAATTGGGCATAGGATACCGTGAGACAAGGCCTGCCTCGAGATGGGACTGCCTATAGGGACCACCGTGAGTATGTAGTCCATAAAAGCTCCGGCGCTTGCTAATGTGACGAATACACTACAGATCCCGTGATAAAGGCCATAACTTTCTAACTGGGCCCGCCGAGCGTAGTTTTTTTGGTGGCGCAGAATCACAAGACCCACGCCTCGTGACCGAAACTAGAGAAAATAGGCTCGAAATAATTTTCTAGAAAAAAAATACAAGGTCCAGCAAATCATTGCAGATTTCCGCCCACCCCCGTTCCGCCATACCAGATCTCATGGTCTCCCCAAGATTGTCGGGCCCGACTGTGGCCAAATTGGGCATAGGATACCGTGAGACAAGGCCTGCCTCGAGATGGGACTGCCTATAGGGACCACCGTGAGTATGTAGTCCATAAACCTCCGGCGCTTGCTAATGTGACGAATACACTACAGATCCCGTGATAAAGGCCATAACTTTCTAACTGGGCCCGCCGAGCGTAGTTTTTTTGGTGGCGCAGAATCACAAGACCCACGCCCTGTGACCGAAACTGGAGAAAATAGGCTCGAAATAATTTTCTAGAAAAAAAATACAAGGTCCAACAAATCATTGCAGATTTCCGCCCACCCCCGTTCCGCCATACCAGATCTCATGGTCTCCCCAGTATTGTCGGGGCCCGACTGGTGGCCAAATTGGGCATAGGATACTGTGAGACAAGGCCTGTCTCGAGATGGGACTGTCTATAGGGACCAGTCGTGAGTATGTAGTCCATAAAACCTCCGGGCGTTTGCCAATGTGACGAACACACTACAGATCCCGTGATAAAGGCCATAACTTTCTAACTGGGCCCGCCGAGCGTAGTTTTTTTTTGGTGGCGCAGAATCACAAGACCCACGCCCTGTGGCCGAAACTAGAGAAAATAGGCTCGAAATAATTTTCTAGAAAAAAAATACAAGGTCCAGCAAATCATTGCAGATTTCCGCCCACCCCCGTTCCGCCATACCAGATCTCATGGTCTCCCCAGTATTGTCGGGGCCCGACTGGTGGCCAAATTGGGCATAGGATACTGTGAGACAAGGCCTGTCTCGAGATGGGACTGTCTATAGGGACCAGTCGTGAGTATGTAGTCCATAAAACCTCCGGGCGTTTGCCAATGTGACGAACACACGGCGTATCCCGTATAAAGGCCATAACTTTCTAATCTGGGCCCAGTTTCGAGCGTAGTTTTTTTTTGGTGGCGCAGAATCACAAGACCCACGCCCTGTGACCGAAACTAGAGAAAATAGGCTCGAAATAATTTTCTAGAAAAAAAATACAAGGTCCAGCAAATCATTGCAGATTTCCGCCCACCCCCGTTCCGCCATACCAGATCTCATGGTCTCCCCAGTATTGTCGGGGCCCGACTGGTGGCCAAATTGGGCATAGGATACTGTGAGACAAGGCCTGTCTCGAGATGGGACTGTCTATAGGGACCAGTCGTGAGTATGTAGTCCATAAACCTCCCAAGCGCTTGCTAATGTGACGAACACACTACAGATCCCGTGATAAAGGCCATAACTTTCTAACTGGGCCCGCCGAGCGTAGTTTTTTTTGGTGGCGCAGAATCACAAGACCCACGCCCTGTGACCGAAATTAGAGAAAATAGGCTCGAAATAATTTTCTAGAAAAAAAATACAAGGTCCAGCAAATCATTGCAGATTTCCGCCCACCCCCGTTCCGCCATACCAGATCTCATGGTCTCCCCAGTATTGTCGGGGCCCGACTGGTGGCCAAATTGGGCATAGGATACTGTGAGACAAGGCCTGTCTCGAGATGGGACTGTCTATAGGGACCAGTCGTGAGTATGTAGTCCATAAAACCTCCGGGCGTTTGCCAATGTGACGAACACACGGCGTATCCCGTATAAAGGCCATAACTTTCTAATCTGGGCCCAGTTTCGAGCGTAGTTTTTTTTTGGTGGCGCAGAATCACAAGACCCACGCCCTGTGACCGAAACTAGAGAAAATAGGCTCGAAATAATTTTCTAGAAAAAAAATACAAGGTCCAGCAAATCATTGCAGATTTCCGCCCACCCCTGCTCGCCATACCAGATCTCATGGTCTCCCCAAGATTGTCTGGGGCCCGACCGTGGCCAAATTGGGCATAGGATACCGTGAGACAAGGCCTGCCTCGAGATGGGACTGCCTATAGGGACCACCGTGAGTATGTAGTCCATAAACCTCCGGGCGTTTGCCAATGTGACGAACACACTACAGATCCCGTGATAAAGGCCATAACTTTCTAATCTGGGCCCAGTTTCGAGCGTAGTTTTTTTTTGGTGGCGCAGAATCACAAGACCCACGCCTGTGGACCAAACTTAGAGAAAATAGGCTCAAATAATTTTCTAGAAAAAATACAAGGTCCAAAGAAATCATTGCAGATTTCCGCCCACCCCTGCTCCGCCATACCAGATCTCATGGTCTCCCCAAGATTGTCTGGGCCCGACCGTGGCCAAATTGGGCATAGGATACTGTGAGACAAGGCCTGTCTCGAGATGGGACTGTCTATAGGGACCAGTCGTGAGTATGTAGTCCATAAAACCTCCGGGCGTTTGCCAATGTGACGAACACACGGCGTATCCCGTATAAAGGCCATAACTTTCTAATCTGGGCCCAGTTTCGAGCGTAGTTTTTTTTTGGTGGCGCAGAATCACAAGACCCACGCCCTGTGACCGAAACTAGAGAAAATAGGCTCGAAATAATTTTCTAGAAAAAAAATACAAGGTCCAGCAAATCATTGCAGATTTCCGCCCACCCCCGTTCCGCCATACCAGATCTCATGGTCTCCCCAGTATTGTCGGGGCCCGACTGGTGGCCAAATTGGGCATAGGATACTGTGAGACAAGGCCTGTCTCGAGATGGGACTGTCTATAGGGACCAGTCGTGAGTATGTAGTCCATAAACCTCCCAAGGCTTGCCAATGTGACGAATACACGGCGTATCCCGTATAAAGGCCATAACTTTCTAATCTGGGCCCAGTTTCGAGCGTAGTTTTTTTTTGGTGGCGCAGAATCACAAGACCCACGCCCCGTGACCGAAACTGGAGAAAATAGGCTCGAAATAATTTTCTAGAAAAAAAATACAAGGTCCAGCAAATCATTGCAGATTTCCGCCCACCCCCGTTCCGCCATACCAGATCTCATGGTCTCCCCAGTATTGTCGGGGCCCGACTGGTGGCCAAATTGGGCATAGGATACTGTGAGACAAGGCCTGTCTCGAGATGGGACTGTCTATAGGGACCACCGTGAGTATGTAGTCCATAAACCTCCGGCGCTTGCCAAATGTGACGAACACACTACAGATCCCGTGATAAAGGCCATAACTTTCTAACTGGGCCCGCCGAGCGTAGTTTTTTTGGTGGCGCAGAATCACAAGACCCACGCCTCGGACCAAACTAGAGAAAATAGGCTCAAATAATTTTCTAGAAAAAATACAAGGTCCAAAGAAATCATTGCAGATTTCCGCCCACCCCTGCTCCGCCATACCAGATCTCATGGT
>JAYEVB010000077.1:0-29420 GCA_036346415.1 Raddia guianensis | reverse complement strand
CCTTTATTTTATAATATTTTATTATGGAATAAGAATAATTTTAACATTCTCTTTTTCTTTGGTTTTGGGAAAACCCAAACTAAAACTTTTCGAGAGAGCAGAATTCTAGTAAAAAATTCTGGATCCTTCCACTTAGATGAAAAGAGTTTTTCCAATAGAACCATGGAATCCCCCCGCGATTGTGGTTGTACTTGTACTACAGGAATAGGAAAACTCGCTATTCATTCAGTTTATTTTCCATAATAAAATTATGTAGGAGAGATGGCCGAGCGGTTCAAGGCGTAGCATTGAACTGCTATGTAGACTTTTGTTTACCGGGGTTCGAATCCTCTCTTCCGTTTCTCTTAATTCATCAACGTTAACGATCACAATGTATCAAATCAAATAACAGTTTATTCCAGCAATAATACCTTTATTTAATAGAAATTCTCTTAATAGAAATTTCTATAGTAAATTATTGTGGTATGTAAAATACACGTAGACGAAAGAACAAAAAGAAAAAGGATCCTAGGGTTAATCGATTTCTGCTAGTTGAATGGAAAATACGAATTAAGGGCCCTAGGACGATTTAGTTCGGGGAAGGGGAAGAAAATTCTATGAACCTTTCTTTTTTTTTTTCATTAAGTTCAAGTCTGACGAGAGTAATATTCTACAACTAACAACTCATTTATTTTGAGACCGACCCACCTCCTATCTAGGATTTTTTTAACTAGTCCTTTATATTGCAATGTGTCAATCGTCAAATGCTTTGGCAATTTCCCCGGGTCGGATGAAGCAATAGAATTTTGAACCAGACCTTTTGATCTTTGGTTATCTTTCGTAGTAATAATATCTCGGGGTTTGCAACGAAAACTTGGTATATCGACTATACGATCATTAACTAAAATATGTCTATGGTTAACTAATTGCCGGGCCTCAGGAATGGTTGAAGCCATGCCCAATCGAAAAAGGATATTATCCAAACGCATTTCAAGTAATTGTAGTAAAACCTGACCTGTTGACCTTTTTGCTTTTCCAGCGATATGTACATATCTAAGTAATTGTCGTTCTGTCAGACCATAATGAAAACGCAATTTCTGTTTTTCTTGAAGACGAATACGATATTGTTCCTTTTTCCCAGAATGGAATTTCTTTTTCAGATTACTTATGGATTTAGGAGTTTTTCTAGTGAGTCCTGGTAAAACTCCCAGATGGCGTATTTTTTTTAAACGAGGTCCTCGATAACGGGACATGAAGACTCCTTTTTTATTTTATTGAAATTTATTTACACAATTAATTTCATTGCATTTACATTACAGAATACATCGAAATTAAAACTGAATTAAACTAAAGGATAAACAGAGTTAAATCTACTAAAATACTACAAAAAATGGAATTTCATCAACATCTGGATTTTATATTTATATATAATTTTATATTTATATATATATATATAATATTATTTATTTTATTGTTTTGTATCTAGCAAAATTGTAAGGTAGAACAACAGAACAGATCCTGGATTCTCCATTTAATTCGGAGAAAAGGAAAAAGAGAAATTCTTGTTCATGGAACATCGATATAGAAAAAGCCGACTATCGGATTTGAACTGATGACCCTCGCATTACAAATGCGATGCTCTAACCTCTGAGCTAAGTGGGCTTACATAACAGAAATAGTGTAACAAATAGAAATATGTATATAGAAATATGTATAGTATAGGAAATTCGTAAAATGGCAGATCTTAATTATTAATCTTAGCTATTAACTAGTTCGAAATTTGAAGTTCTACTTAGAAAAACACTAGAACTTCATAAAGATAAAGTTAGCTTGATATGCTTAACTAGAGGATAGCCTTAAATAGGATTATAGAATTTTATAGAATTTCTTGAACTTTCCTTTTATTTCTAATTCGCAATTTGATTTTTCTAATAGAATAGAATCTATTCTAATTTGTATATTGAATTTGATTTCAGATATTTTATATAATAAAGAGAAAATACGAATTTTTGGCATTTTCATTCGATCATTATAGATATTTTTGAAATTTTTTCTTTTTTTTTTCTTAATAATAATTAATATTTTACTAAAGAAAACATAGAATCATAGCAAATGAAATTGCTAATTCTGATTAGAAAAAAAGAATGAATATCGAGCGTTATAGTATGATTTTGAATACTCTAAAAAGAAAGGTAGGGGGGGGAGAGAAAAAGTTTGGGATATATTGATTCGGATTGAATTGCAAATACATCAACGATAGAATCAATTCTGAATTGCAACAAGCGGGTCTCTCAAATAGAGACGAACTGTTAGACTACGTCGAATAATTAATTCAACGATTCAAAAAAAACTAAGAGATGGATAAAATTACACAAGGAATCTAGGTCTCAATCAAAGAAAAGGAAAATGGGGGATATGGCGAAATCGGTAGACGCTACGGACTTGATTGTATTGAGCCTTGGTATGGAAACCTGCTAAGCGGTAACTTCCAAATTCAGAGAAACCCTGGAATTAAAAAAGGGCAATCCTGAGCCAAATCCGTGTTTTGAGAAAACAAGCGGTTCTCGAACTAAAATCCAAAAGAAAAGGACAGGTGCAGAGACTCAACGGAAGCTGTTCTAACGAATCGAGTTGGTTACGTTGTGTTGGTAGTGGAACTCCCTCTAAATTAGAGAAAGTAAGAGATTTAGACATCTAATACATACGTATAGATACTGACATAGCAAACGATTAATTACAGAACCCATATCATAATATAGGTTCTTTATTCTTTTTTAGAATGAAATTAGGAATGATTCTAAAATAAAAAATTCAGAATTTTTTTAGGATTCTTGTGAATCCATTCCAATCGAATATTGAGTAATCAAACCCTTCCATTCACAGTTTTCGAGATCTTTTCAAAAGTGGATTAATCGGACGAGGATAAAGAGAGAGTCCCATTCTACATGTCAATACTGACAACAATGAAATTTCTAGTAAAAGGAAAATCCGTCGACTTTATAAGTCGTGAGGGTTCAAGTCCCTCTATCCCCAAACCCTCTTTATTCCATAACTATAGTATTTATCCTCTTTTTTATTTTTATCAATGGGTTTAAGATTCATTAACTTTTCATTCTACTCTTTCACAAAGGAGTGCAAAGAGAACTCAATGGATCTTATGCTATTCATTGATATGCTATTCCATATGGAATACAATCAGTTAAAATAAGAAGGAATAGGGGAATATTCGACCGTTTCAATTCTTTATTTATCTTTTATTCCAAAATTCTCCCTAAAATCCAATTTCATTTTTCAATGGGGTTAGATGATCTAGTTCTTAATATTATTACTTTACTTTACTCAGTTAACAGATTCCACAATGAATCTCTTGATTCGGAATTTTGGGACTCATGTCCCATCTGATGAATCGATTTTCTTTTACACTTCTATATCTCACTCTATCTTGTTTTTTAGTATTATCTAAAATAACCCATGAATTATGAATTTTCCCATAACTTAGGTAAGTGCTTTACCAACATATGTAGTAGTAAAAAAATAAATGGAATTTAACCCTTTCATGCTTACTATAACTAGTTATTTCGGTTTTCTATTAACTGCTTTAACTATAACCCCAGCTCTATTTATTGGTTTGAACAAGATACATCTTATTTGAAATGAATTGAATGAATAAGTCAGAAAAGAAAAGCTTTTGGATTCCTGGTATTCTACGACTTTTTCCACACTAATTACCAATTTTTTCTTGGTCATTGAGATTCGTGAATAATTTAGACTACTATTTAGAGATAGATCGTACTTTTTTTATCTCCTCGAACAAATCGAAATGATTGAAGTTTTTCTATTTGGAATCGTCTTAGGCCTAATTCCTATTACTTTAGCCGGATTATTCGTGACTGCGTATTTGCAATACAGGCGTGGGGATCAGTTGGATCTTTGATTAAGTAATATTTCTTTTTTTACTGACCTCCTCTAGACCAGAGAGGGGGTCAAATTGGAGTTGTAATTGACTCTGTTTTGTTAAGTTATTTTACTCTGCTTCGACATAAGATAGATAGAATCACGCTCTGTAGGATTTGAACCTACGACATCGGGTTTGGAGACCCGCGTTCTACCGAACTGAACTAAGAGCGCTTTCATTCAAAAGAAAATCCTTTTCTACTCCTAATGTGTCTCACGGACGTATAGTATCCACAAATTAAGTTATACCCACTTTAATCGATTTCCTCGTAACTGCCCATAAAGAAAAAAGAAGTAATAGGTAGGGATGACAGGATTTGAACCTGTGACATTTTGTACCCAAAACAAACGCGCTACCAAGCTGCGCTACATCCCTTTTCCAAATTGTTGTACAATGCCATTGTACACATCTCTGTTTGTTTTCCACATCGTAATTTTCTTCTTTTTTCTATCTATATAGAACCCTCTTGTTATTTCGTCTTTTGGCCTTGGTCTCATAGAATCAAGTCAAGGAATGGTGTACATCTAAAATCCAATCTAATTTCACCTATAAACAAAGATTACTATTCCCTGGTAATGTCTAGGAAGAAGGGCCATCTTTTTTTTTTTAGGATAGGAAAATCTCGTCTATATGGTTCATTCTATATATACAGAAGGAGGTGAGATTAGGTTCCTTTCTTCATTTTTGCATTTCTTAATTTTGCACTCTGCTATTCCGACAAATATTTATTTATTCTTGCTTATCTTACTTTCCTAGTTGTTCTAACTAATGTGCGCGGTACAAAGTTCGTGGTAGGGAACTTCTTTGAGTCATCGTATTTTTCTGTTCATACGAAAGAAATTAATATGTGATTTTCCAAATTGGAGAATCGAAACGAAGCCTCTTTGCTCAATCTATCTGGACCCTTTTTGTATAATAGGAATAAATTGGAATATAATAGGTGTTCCGTTTCATCTACGAACAGAACGTAAAAATATTCCTTGACTTGAATCTAGAGTTGTGTTGTATAACTGAGCATGAATTTTTTATCATTCAATGAGCATCTTGTATTTCATAGAAATTGGGGGTTATATAGTCCTTACGTAAGGGCCAGCCTATCCAACTTTCAGGCATTAGGATACGTTTAAGGCGTGGGTGATTATGATAAGAGATTCCCACCATATCATAAGATTCACGTTCTTGAAAATCGGCACTTCTCCAAATCCAGAAGACAGACGGGATTCTAGGATTATCCTTTTGGGCAAAGACTTTTATGCATACTTCTTCTGGGTTATCTATACCATACTGTATTCTCGTAAGATGATACACGCTAGCTAAAGATCCACCGGGTGCTACATCATAAGCACATTGGGAACGTAAATAATTGTAACCATATACATATAAAATGACAGCAATGGAATCCCAATCTTCTGCTTTTATTTGTAAAGTCTCTATTCCTCGGTGATCGAAGCCTAAAGATCTATGAACCACCTCATGTTTGACTAGCCAATTAGATAACCAACCCTGCTGCATTGTCTTGATCTCTCCCTTTGTATAAATATTTCACGTTTCGAATGCAAGTTTGAAAGATTGCCCTGCTCTTTCTTTTTTCTACACAAAGGAGCCCTCCTAATTCACTGATTTGTAAGGAGATACTGACTTTTGGATTTGAAAAAAGTTTCAAAAGATATGTCTAAAGTAGATGGTGATTGATAGAGCAATTCTTGCTCGTAAGTTCCAGTATGAGTGCTGCGTCTAACATAAAGCTTGTGACTGGTAGTAAAACATCGATTTTTCTTTTGAGATAGAGTTCGATCCTCAACTATTTCTCGCGATATCTTCTTACGAAGTTTTGTTAGGGCATCTATAACTGCCTCCGGTTTAGGTGGGCAGCCCGGCAAGTAGACATCCACAGGAATTAACTTATCAACTCCCCGAACAGTACTATAGGAATCCGTACTGAACATTCCCCCTGTAATAGTACACGCTCCCATAGCAATGACGTATTTTGGTTCAGGCATTTGCTCGTATAATCTCACTAAAGAAGGAGCCATTTTCATTGTTACTGTACCGGCTGTTAAAATTAGGTCTGCTTGCCTAGGACTTGATCTAGGTACCAACCCATAACGATCAAAGTCGAATCGCGAGCCTATTAATGAAGCAAATTCAATGAAACAACAACTGGTACCATATAGAAGAGGCCATAAACTGGAGAGTCTTGACCAATTCGAAAGATCATTTGGTGTAGTTGAAATAACGGAATTGGAACTTGTTTGGTCAAGTAAGGGAAACTCAATCAAACTCATAATTGTCTCACTGAACCTTTTTCTTCTTTTTTTTTCTGAATATTCAGTTAAGACCATTCCAAGGCTCCTTTTCGCCATGCATAAAATGAACCAACAACTAGGATAAGCACGAAAATGAAAGCTTTGATAAAAACGGATACACCCAATACGTCGAAACTCATTGCCCAAGGGTAGAGAAAGACCGTTTCCACATCAAAAACAACAAAACTAGCGCAAACATGTAATAGCGTATTCGGAATTGTAACCAAGCTCCTCCCATGGGTTCTATACCCGATTCATAACTAGAAAGCTTCGGGTCCTTCACTAACCGGGGCTAAAAGTCCATGATTGATTATTTGTATTTTTATCCATCTAGGAGCAATACCAAAGTGTTTCAAAGGAGGATTACCTTGACTTAGGTCTGCCTCTGGCCTAAATTAAATCAACCTAAGTGAAATGGAGTCTCTATCGTTCCGCTGCAAGAGTTAACTATGAGACTTCATACACCTTAAAGTTCATAGAACGAAAAGAAGTTTTTTGAAGGCCCTTATCCTCATTACGCCTAGCATTTAGTGGGCTGGGTATTTACCTTATCAACTAGCAAATCAATAAGGGTTCTATTTGATTTGGCACCTGAATTGGCACCGGAATCGGGCTGAACCGACTGTTTGTCAGGCTACTGTTCTTCTATTCTCTCGAATCCATGAAGTAAGACATTGATTTTGCAATAAGATCAATTATGTTCATTGCATACCTTGAAAAGCATTGGCGCACGTGTAAACGAGTTGCTCTACCGAACTGCCCTTGTCAGAGATATCTTAACATATAGATAATTTCTTGTCAAGATGAATATTCTCTAATGCCAGAGGATATCTCTTGGATCTGTTTACTATATAACAAACATACCAATAAGGAGCAGTATTGCTTATAAAATGGATTCGATCTATAATCGATCGAAGTAATGAGTCTTCCTTTGTGGTGATAAATTGCCTACTTAACTCAGTGGTTAGAGTATTGCTTTCATACGGCGGGAGTCATTGGTTCAAATCCAATAGTAGGTAGGTAGGTAGAAAAATTACTATATAGCATTGAACTTACTTCGCTTCGCTATCTAATAACCTTTTCTACCCCTCTTTCCTTTTTCTTTGTATCAACTAAACCTTTGGATTGTCTTCAATTGGATGGGGGAATCCAATTGATAGCCTCGACACGTATCCTAGCTCGTCTGAGAGCTAGCTTCGCTTCAACCAATTCTTTCGTACCCTCAGCTCTACTCAAGTTAGCTTCGGCTATTTCAAGTGCCTGTTGAGCTTCTTCCGGATCAATGTCACTACCCAGTTCCGCATCATTTTAGGAAATGATGATCTCCTTATTAACTATTCTTGCAAAACCGCTCCACAGAACCGCCGTTAACCATTGGTCGTTAAGGAGGCGTATTCTCAAAGGACCCATATCTAAAGCTGTGTTAATGGGGGCGTGGTTTGGTAATACGCCAATTTGGCCACTATTAGTAGATAAAATGATTTCTTTCACTTCACAATCCCGCTTAGGAGTTAGTACATAGAGATTTAATTTCATTTCTTCAATTTGTTCTCCTCTTCTAAGTTTATAGCTTTCGTGCTAGCTTCATCAATATTACCCACCAAATAAAAAGCCTGTTCGGGTAGGCCGTCTAATTCTCCGGAAAGGATTAGTTGAAACCCCCTAATTGTTTCTGCAAGACCAACATACTTTCCTGGAGAACCCGTAAAAACTTCTGCCACAAAGAACGGTTGTGATAAGAAACGTTCAATTTTTCGTGCTCTTGCTACAGTTAAACGATCCTCCTCCGATAATTCATCCAATCCAAGAATTGCGATAATGTCCTGAAGTTCTTTGTAACGTTGTAAAGTTTGCTTAACTCTTTGCGCAGTTTCATAATGCTCGTTGCCAACGATCCGAGGCTGTAACATAGTTGAGGTTGAATCTAAAGGATCTACTGCTGGATAAATACCCTTGGAAGCTAATCCTCTGGAAAGTACGGTAGTAGCATCCAAATGTGCAAATGTTGTGGCAGGAGCAGGGTCGGTCAAATCGTCCGCAGGTACATAAACTGCTTGGATCGAAGTTATGGACCCCTTTTTGGTAGAAGTAATTCTTTCTTGCAAAGAGCCCATTTCTGTACTAAGAGTAGGTTGATAACCCACTGCGGAGGGCATTCTCCCTAATAAAGCGGATACCTCCGATCCTGCTTGAACAAAACGAAAGATATTATCGATGAATAGAAGCACGTCTTGCTTATTAACATCTCGGAAATATTCTGCCATAGTTAGGGCAGTTAAACCAACTCTCATACGAGCTCCCGGCGGTTCATTCATTTGGCCATAAACTAGAGCTACTTTCGATTCCTCAATATTTTTTTCATTAATTACTCCAGATTCCTTCATTTCCATATAAAGATCATTTCCTTCACGAGTCCTTTCCCCAACCCCGCCAAATACGGATACGCCTCCATGAGCTTTAGCAATGTTGTTGATTAATTCCATGATGAGTACTGTTTTACCTACTCCAGCTCCCCCAAATAGTCCGATTTTTCCCCCACGCCGATAAGGAGCTAAAAGATCGACCACCTTAATACCTGTTTCAAAGATTGATAATTTCGTATCTAACTCGATAAAGGCAGGTGCAGATCTATGAATAGGGAATGTTGCACTAGTTTCTACAGGACCCAAATTGTCAATAGGTTCCCCAAGAACATTGAAAATTCGTCCGAGAGTAGCTCCACCGACTGGAACACTGAGAGGAGCCCCCGTGTCAATCACTTCCATTCCTCTCATCAACCCGTCTGTAGCACTCATAGCTACAGCTCTAACTCGATTATTTCCTAATAATTGTTGTACCTCACAAGTCACATTAATTTGCTTACCGGCAGTGTCTCCACTCTTGACTACCAAAGCGTTATAAATATAAGGTAACTTGCCCGGGGGAAAAGTGATATCCAGCACGGGTCCAATAATTTGATCGATACGCCCTGTACTTTTTTCTTCAATTGTGGAAACCCCGGGACGAAGTAATAGGATTGGTTCTCATAATTATCACATAATTTTCAAAAAAAAAAATTTGTCGAAATTTTGCTTTTTTTCTTGTTAAATAATGCCAAATCAAATTCAAAAAAATAGCCAAAAATCCAAAAGTTAAAAGGAAATGAATTAGTTAATTCAATAAGCGAGAAAAGGGGACTAAGACTTGATTTCGTTGCCCAAGCGAATCCCATTCAATCGTTTACTCGTGGAATGGGTCCGTTGAAAAGTTCAATCAATCTTTTTTTCATATACATTTCGCCTTTTGTGGAGGGTCTGTCCCTACTCTACTTTCCTATCTAGGACTTCGATATACAAAATATATACTACTGTGAAGCATAGATTGCTGTCAACGGAAAATTTTCTTAGTATTTAGGTATTTACATTCAAAATAAGAAAGGGGCCTATTAAGAACTTGTAAGATAAGGATTAGGGATTGATTTGGGTTGCGCTATATCTATCAAAGAGTATACAATAATGATGGATTTGATTCACCAAATCCACGGTTTAATAACGAACCATGTTAACTTACCATAGCAACAACTCAATTCTTATCGAATTCCTATAGTAGAATTTCTATAGGATAGCACATACACAGGGTGTATGCATTATATATGAATGAAACATATTCATTAACTTAAGCATAAGCATGCCTTCCATTTTCTTTAATGAGTTGATATTAATTGAATATCCTTCTTTTGTTTTAAAAGATTTTTGCAAAGGTTTCATTTACGCCTAATCCATATCGAGTAGACCCTGTCGTTGCGAGAATTCTTAATTCATGAGTTGTAGGGAGGGACTTATGTCACCACAAACAGAAACTAAAGCAAGTGTTGGATTTCAAGCTGGTGTTAAGGATTATAAATTGACTTACTACACCCCGGAGTATGAAACCAAGGATACTGATATCTTGGCAGCATTCCGAGTAACTCCTCAGCCGGGGGTTCCGCCCGAAGAAGCTGGGGCTGCAGTAGCTGCCGAATCTTCTACTGGTACATGGACAACTGTTTGGACTGATGGACTTACCAGTCTTGATCGTTACAAAGGACGATGCTATCACATTGAGCCCGTTGTTGGGGAAGAAAATCAATATATCGCTTATGTAGCTTATCCATTAGACCTATTTGAAGAGGGTTCTGTTACTAACATGTTTACTTCCATTGTAGGTAACGTATTTGGTTTCAAAGCTCTACGCGCTCTACGTCTGGAGGATCTGCGAATTCCCACTACTTACTCAAAAACTTTCCAAGGTCCGCCTCATGGTATCCAAGTTGAAAGGGATAAGTTGAACAAGTACGGGCGTCCTTTCTTGGGATGTACTATTAAACCAAAATTGGGATTATCTGCAAAAAATTATGGTAGAGCGTGTTATGAGTGTCTACGCGGTGGACTTGATTTTACCAAAGATGATGAAAATGTAAACTCACAACCATTTATGCGCTGGAGGGACCGTTTTGTCTTTTGTGCCTTTATAAAGCACAGGCCGAAACCGGTGAAATCAAGGGGCATTACTTGAATGCGACCGCAGGTACATGCGAAGAAATGATTAAGAGAGCTGTATTTGCGAGGGGTTCCTATTGTAATGCATGACTACTTAACAGGGGGATTCACCGCAAATACTAGTTTGGCTCATTATTGCCGCGACAATGGCTTACTTCTTCACATTCACCGAGCAATGCATGCAGTTATTGATAGACAGAAAAATCATGGTATGCATTTTCGTGTATTAGCTAAAGCATTGCGTATGTCTGGGGGAGATCATGTCCACGCCGGTACAGTAGTAGGTAAGTTAGAAGGGGAACGCGACATGACTTTAGGTTTTGTTGACTTATTGCGCGATGATTTTATTGAAAAAGATCGTGCTCGCGGTATCTTTTTCACTCAGGACTGGGTATCCATGCCAGGTGTTATACCGGTGGCTTCAGGGGGTATTCATGTTTGGCATATGCCAGCTCTGACCGAAATCTTTGGAGATGATTCCGTATTACAATTTGGGGGAGGAACTTTAGGACATCCTTGGGGAAATGCACCTGGTGCAGCAGCTAATCGAGTGGCTTTAGAAGCTTGTGTACAAGCTCGTAACGAAGGGCGCGATCTTGCTCGTGAAGGTAATGAAATTATCCGAGCAGCTTGCAAATGGAGTCCTGAACTAGCCGCAGCTTGTGAAGTATGGAAAGCGATCAAATTCGAGTTCGAGGCGGTGGATAAACTAGATAAGTAGATAAAACTAGATATAAAGAAGGTCTAAATAAAAAAGAAGCGAAATAGAAAGAGAAACAGAAGTTACGAAATGGAGTAATTCTTCTTTATTCTTCTAATTGATTGCTAAACTCGGCTCAATCTTTTTTTTAAGATTGAGCCGAATAAAAATGGATCTTGATATGATCATGAGACTTGACAAATCGAGATTCTTCTATTCTATATATTTAGAATATATAAAGGTATAATACTATATTTGTATTTCTTTATGGGAAAGAATCCATAAAAAAAAAGATTAGGAAGCGCAATGCTGCTATACGCGTCTGGAGGAGTATTCGGAATAATATTCTTCCATAATCCATTCTCGCGTCTTGTGCAGGGTCCTACTAATAGGACTCGCCACAGGATGGGTCTTCGTCGAAAAAGCAACTCCACCCGGCATTTTCATACCTTTTGGACCATATATCACCTTAAAAAGTCTAAGGGGGTAGTATGAGATTTGTAGTAAGTAAGGGAATTTGCCCGTTGATTTTGATTGAGTATGCTATTTTTCCGCCTTTACCGCGCATTATTGTACGAGCTTCTAGAGGATAGAGCACCGCATATGCAGGAAAGAAATTACAGCTTAAAGTCTAAAAAAGTTTCAACTTTATGTCACTATTAATCAACTAAAAAGTCCTATGTATGAATTCTTACAACCAGTGGGATAGGATAAGAGCGAGTTTCGGTATACTGGGGCTGGAGGATACCCTTTTTTTCAAAATCTGACGCGCATCTTGGGTTTGTGGGGATCCAAGAGTGGTTTGAGAAGTATTGCGTGTGGAAATAGGTAAACGAAACTTATTTAGGATTTGAAATGGGTGCATTCGACTAAAAGTCGTACTGAGACCCTTTTTAAAAGGGTATTCTGAACTGAAAGAGCTATTTCATTTTCACAATCACTTTCTTTTGAATCCAATTTAAAGTTCGATTAGAAGGATAGAAAGGCCACGAGGGCGGGGAAAGAAAAATCAAATCTTTTAAATTAGTTCTCCTTTTTTGCAATTTTCTTATTATCCATTCCATTCATTTATTTTATAGAATAGTATAAAAAATATTTATTTTGCAAACTAAAAAAATACAATAGTCAATATTCCTTATAATAGATATACTTAATTATATTATAAGAATCTTAAGATATTTTTCGAATAGATAGAAATAGTAAATTTGAATTGAGACACCTATTCTATGACGGATTTTAACTTACCTTCTATTTTCGTGCCTTTAGTAGGCTTAGTATTTCCGGCAATTGCAATGGCTTCTTTATTTCTTTATGTGCAGAAAAATAAGATTGTCTAGAACCGACGGGGGCGAATTTTCTCAATGTATTTCCACGCAGGATCGTAATACAGATATTTTTTAGTGTAAGTAATATAATATGGTAGGATATGTGGCTCTTTCTACACACAAACGAAAAATGGCTATGGATGCGGATATAAGCTACGAGCATAAATGCATGCATATGCGGAGCCGAGTATAGCAAGTTTTATTTTAAGTGGATCAACGAATATTTTTTGAATAGAAAGTCAATGTATCTAACCAATTTTTTCACAGGAGTACTAGTTGCTGAAGGCGATTTCAGAACCAAAAAAAGTAAAGTAAAAATCATTATCATTTAGCTTATTCTCTCAATTTCAATCGACCGCTGCTGAATTTAGTATATCTAATATGAATTGGCGATCAGAACACATATGGATAGAACTTCTAAAGGGTTCTCGAAAAAGAGGTAATTTTTTCTGGGCCTGTATTCTTTTTCTAGGTTCACTAGGATTCTTATTGGTTGGGGCTTCCAGTTATCTTGGTAAGAATATGATATCTGTACTTCCATCTCAACAAATTCTTTTTTTTCCACAGGGAATCGTGATGTCTTTCTACGGAATCGCGGGCCTATTCATTAGCTCCTACTTGTGGTGCACTATTTTATGGAATGTAGGCAGTGGTTATGACCGGTTTGATAGAAAAGAGGGAATAGTGTGCATTTTTCGTTGGGGATTCCCTGGAATAAAACGTCGCGTCTTCCTTCGATTCCTTATGCGGGATATCCAATCAATTAGAATTCAGGTTAAAGAGGGTCTTTATCCTCATCGTATCCTTTATATGGAAATCCAAATAGGAGTCATTCCCTTGACTCGTACTGATGATAAGTTTTTTACTCCACGAGAAATTGAACAAAAAGCTGCCGAATTGGCCTATTTCTTAGGTGTACCAATTGAAGTATTTTGAGTACCGATTGCATTTTTTTGAAATGAATTGAATGAAGACGAATTGGAAGAAGATTTTCTCAACACAGGGAGGAGGCCCCTTCGAAATTGGATTCCTTATTGTAAGGGGATTCTTAGTATTTATCTAAAGGAGAAGACAAACGAGGATAAGAGAAAATGGCTTCTAATTTGTTTTGTCCAAGTGAGATATATGGTATAATATTCTTCCATTTTCATTCGAAAGGGCCTTTTTTATTCTATTTCTATTCCACTCCATCTAGATCTAAGAAAGGACCCAATCCAAGGAAATTTCACTAGTATACAAAAAGAGAAATCGATACAAGGCCGCAAACCTTGTTATAGAATTTTGCTTTAACCTTTAAAGAAAAAAAGAAATTATATAGAGTCAGCAAATGAAATAGAACCGGCGAATGAAGCGGATTCATTAACAACTCAATTTACAGATCAAAATGAAAAAAAGAAAGCATTGCCTTCTTTCCTATATCTTGTATTTATCGTACTTTTGCCCTGGGTAGTCTCTTTTCTTTAACAAATGTATGGAACTTTGGATTAAGAATTGGTGGAATACCGGGCAATCCGAAACTTTCTTAGCTGATATTCAAGAGAAAAAGGTTCTAGAAAGATTCATAGAATTAGAAGAACTTTTTCTCTTGGACGAAATGATAAAAGAGAAATCGAAGACACATGTACAAAAACCCTCTATAGGAATACATAAGGAAATAATACAATTGGCCAAAATAGATAATGAGGATCATCTCCATATCATTTTGTATTTCTCGACAAATACAATCTGTTTGGCTATTCTAAGTGGTTCTTTTTTTCTGGGTAAAGAAGAACTTGTCATTTTGAATTCTTGGGTTCAGGAATTCTTCTATAACTTAAATGACTCAATAAAAGCTCTTATTATTCTTTTAGTTACTGATTTTTTTGTTGGATTTCACTCCACCCGCGGTTGGGAACTACTAATTCGTTGGGTCTACAACGATCTTGGATGGGCTCCTAACGAGGTAGCTTTCTCTATTTTTCTTTCTAGTTTTCCAGTGCTTCTAGATACATGTTTGAAATTTTGTACCTTTTTTTATTTAAACCGTCTATCTCCTTCACTTGTAGTCATTTATCATTCAATAAGTGAAGTATAAACTCATTCGATCTCCTGATATTGATCAAATTAGCATCTTTCCTCTTTTAGAAGGTATTCATCATTCCAGTACAACAGTTGCAGTACAATAACAACAGACTCGTGTATAGGGACCTAGATTAGCTTAGCTACCTATCTAATTTATTGTAGAAATTCCGGGATCTGCGTTGGACATGGAAAATAGAAATACTTTTTCTTGGGTAAAGGAACAGAGGATTCGATCGATTTCTCTATCGATCCTGATATACGTAATAACTCGGGCATCTATTTCAAATGCATATCCCATTTTTGCGCAGCAGGGTTATGAAAACCCACGAGAAGCAACCGGACGAATTGTATGTGCCAATTGCCATTTAGCTAATAAGCCCGTGGATATTGAAGTTCCCCAAGCTGTGCTTCCCGATACTGTATTTGAAGCAGTTCTTCGAATTCCTTATGATATGCAACTGAAACAAGTTCTTGCTAATGGGAAAAAGGGAGGGTTAAATGTGGGTGCTGTTCTTATTTTGCCTGAGGGATTCGAATTAGCGCCGCCCGACCGTATTTCTCCTGAGTTGAAAGAAAAGATAGGAAATCTCTCTTTTCAGAGTTATCGTCCCGATAAAAAAAATATTCTTGTGATAGGTCCTGTCCCCGGTCAGAAATATAGTGAAATCGTCTTTCCCATTCTTTCCCCCGATCCTGCTACGAAGAAAGACGTTCATTTCTTAAAATATCCCATATATGTAGGGGGAAACCGAGGAAGGGGACAGATCTATCCTGATGGTAGCAAGAGTAACAATACGGTCTATAATGCTACGTCAACGGGTATAGTAAGAAAAATATTACGGAAAGAAAAAGGGGGGTATGAAATATCCATAGTCGATGCATCGGATGGACGCCAAGTGGTTGATATTATACCCCGGACCAGAACTTTGTTTCAGAAGGGAATCGATCAAGCTTGATCAACCATTAACAAGTAATCCTAATGTGGGAGGGTTTGGTCAGGGGGATGCAGAAATAGTGCTTCAGGATCCATTACGTGTCCAAGGCCTTTTATTTTTCTTCGCATCTGTTATTTTGGCACAAGTTTTTTTGGTTCTCAAAAAGAAACAGTTTGAAAAGGTTCAATTGTACGAAATGAATTTCTAGGTCCCGAGATTTCTTACCATCAAGTTGGTAAAAAGCCGCGGTTTATTGACGATTGCTAGAATTTTCTATGATCTATTTTGGAAATCTTTTTTTGTTTAAGATGTCTGAAATTCCTTATTTCTATCTTATGCAAAAGAAGAGAATTCAAGGCAAAGGCGGGAGCAAGAAAAGGATTTCTTCCTCTTAGGAAGGGTTGCTGGTCTTCTTAATCTTCTATTGGGCACAAGAAAAAGGCAAAAAAGCCTTTTTCTTGTGTCGATTCTTCTTGTATCGAAATAAGAATCATTTTTCTTCCTATTCCTCAAAGATTATTACTATTTCTTCTTTTCTTTATTTGGGTCTGTCTCTTAGACCCCTTTTGCTGAGGTTCAGGCGAGGTAGTGGACAAACAGAGGGAAAGAAAATATGACGGGGACTAATTTCTTGTGAGCAAATAGAATTGCTTGGCTTATTCAATTAATTCAACTTCAAACTTACAGAATTTTGCGAAAAAAAATGTATACTCTTCCATTAAAGGTTGGTTTTTCTTTTTAGGGCTAGTTGAGTAGTTTTAATTAAGGTTTTTTTAGTTTATTACTCTAAACTAAATCAATGATTTGCAGGATACTTCTTTCGTGGAAGAAAATAATGGATCCTCGATTGACCCCCTCTTTCTTTTTGCTTCATAAGAGTGAATCAATTTTATGGGCGAAGGACGGAGACTATAAATCAACCGATGGATTGCTTCACTAACATCATTAACAAACAAAAGAATAAATAGAGGGATTCTGACCATCAGAGTAAAAGTTTCTCTTTGTTATTTTTACAAATCGAAATAGGTAAACCGATTTGTAGGTTATGGAATAGATAAAAGTCGCATTATATTATAAGAGTAAGAATTCCGCGGGTCCTTTCCGCTCTAATCAGATAAAGGGGGGTAAGGACCCGCTAAGCTCCTACTTTTTCATGTTTACAATCTGGTCCTTCGAATTACTATAGAGATGAACCCAATCCAGAATATGAACCGTAAAAGAAAACACCCATTAAACCAATCACAGGAATACCAGTTACAGTACCTATCAGCCAAAGAGGAATTCTTCCAGTAGTATCGGCCATTCCCTGCTTTCTTCCACATTTTCTCAAGTGGTCATGCTAGAGACAAAAACAGTCATGGATAGTTATAAGGAGGGTATCCTTCCAAATGGGATAAGAGAATTTTACTACTTCTTTTCTTTCTCTCAATTGAAGAAGTAATTGGAAAATAAAACAGCAAGTACAAAATGAGTAATAAACCCCAGTATAGACTGGTACGATTCAATTCAACATTTTGTTCATTTGGGCTTGATTGTGTCATAGTTCTATAGTTGGAATTTGATTTATCGTTGGATGAACTGCATTGCTGATATTGATCCCAAGAAAAACAGTAGGTACGGCTAGTCCGTGAACAGCCAGCCATCGGACTGTAAAAATAGGATAGGTTCGGTCTATGGTCATTGAAGGCCTCCTAAAAGGATCTACTAAATTCATCGAGTTGTTCTAAAGAATCAAAACGGTCGGTTATTAACGGAATTCCTTGTCGACTTTCCGTGAAATACTTGTTTGGCCGGGGACTTCCAAACACGTCATAAGCTAAACCTGTACTGACAAACAACCAACCCGCAATGAATAGGGAAGGTATAGTAATGCTATGAATAACCCAGTATCGAATACTGGTAATAATATCAGCAAAAGAACGTTCTCCCGTGCTTCCAGACATGCTGAGCTCCCCAAATTTTTGTACATTCAAAAAAGGAATTGATTCCGTAAAAGATGGGATCAACCAGTAAATAGAAAATTACTGATATTGCATCCTTGTGAGATTGTCAATTTTGTACCAAAGGTGTATTTTGAGTATACCAAATTAGTATAGCTATCCTTCCTATGGCAGAGCAATCCAGTTTCGCTTGGTCCCGAAACAAAATTCCTTTTATTTTCATTGGTTTCGGAATAGTAGAATAATTCGGAATAGTAGCCAAGATCTTGGGAAAATCCAAGTTAATGATCAATAGGTTTGGATAAAAAATTTAGGAAAGCTGTTCTCATACTGACACAATACAAGGACGGGTATATGGGAAATCTATCTCTTTTTAGTTAAAACTTTTCCTCGAATCCAACCTTTCCCTTTAAGAAATTTAATTGGTTAGCATAATAGAATATCTAATAAATAGAAAATAGAATAGTAGATAATCTGTTATGAAAGAAAGAAAACTTTCTTTGAAGAATCAAGATTCGTAACCAACCCTTGCCTTGTTTGTTGGATTAGGTCTAACTTTTCTTGGCTAAACTGCAAGAGTGGAACTTTACGAGATGAAATAGGGAAGACAGAAGATAGAACTTAAATGGATATTTGGTGACTCGCCTTCGAATCAACTTTGTTGGTTTGGGTTTCGAAAAAAGAAAGAAAAAAAGTAAATTCAAGGAAGAGCTTCCCTTTTTTTAAAGGGTCCCTCGGGGGGTCATGGAATGTTTTTCTTCTCCTCTTATTCCATATGGAATACAATCAGTTAAAATAAGAAGGAATAGGGGAATATTCGACCGTTTCAATTCTTTATTTATCTTTTATTCCAAAATTCTCCCTAAAATCCAATTTCATTTTTCAATGGGGTTAGATGATCTAGTTCTTAATATTATTACTTTACTTTACTCAGTTAACAGATTCCACAATGAATCTCTTGATTCGGAATTTTGGGACTCATGTCCCATCTGATGAATCGATTTTCTTTTACACTTCTATATCTCACTCTATCTTGTTTTTTAGTATTATCTAAAATAACCCATGAATTATGAATTTTCCCATAACTTAGGTAAGTGCTTTACCAACATATGTAGTGTAGTAAAAAAATAAATGGAATTTAACCCTTTCATGCTTACTATAACTAGTTATTTCGGTTTTCTATTAACTGCTTTAACTATAACCCCAGCTCTATTTATTGGTTTGAACAAGATACATCTTATTTGAAATGAATTGAATGAATAAGTCAGAAAAGAAAAAGCTTTCTTTTGGATTCCTGGTATTCTACGACTCTTTTCCACACTAATTACCAATTCTTTTCTTGGTCATTGAGATTCGTGAATAATTTAGACTACTATTTAGAGATAGATCGTACCTCTTTTTTTATCTCCTCGAACAAATCGAAATGATTGAAGTTTTCTATTTGGAATCGTCTTGGCCTAATTCCTATTACTTTAGCCGGATTATTCGTGACTGCGTATTTGCAATACAGGCGTGGGGATCAGTTGGATCTTTGATTAAGTAATATTTCTTTTTTACTGACCTCCTCTAGACCAGAGAGGGGTCAAATTGGAAGTTGTAATTCGACTCTGTTTTGTTAAGTTATTTTACTCTGCTTCGACATAAGATAGATAGAATCACGCTCTGTAGGATTTGAACCTACGACATCGGGTTTTAGAGACCCGCGTTCTACCGAACTGAACTAAGAGCGCTTTCATTCAAAAGAAAATCCTTTTCTACTCTAATGTGTCTCACGGACGTATAGTATCCACAAATTTAAGTTATACCCACTTTAATCGATTTCCTCGTAACTGCCCATAAAGAGAAAAAAGTAATAGGTAGGGATGACAGGATTTGAACCTGTGACATTTTGTACCCAAAACAAACGCGCTACCAAGCTGCGCTACATCCCTTTTCCAAATTGTTGTACAATGCCATTGTACACATCTCTGTTTTGTTTTCCACATCGTAATTTTCTTCTTTTTCTCTATCTATATAGAACCCTCTTGTTATTTCGTCTTTTTGGCCTTGGTCTCATAGAATCAAGTCAAGGAATGGTGTACATCTAAAATCCAATCTAATTTCACCTATAAAACAAAGATTACTATTCCCTGGTAATGTCTAGGAAGAAGGGGCCATCTTTTCTTTTTTTAGGGATAGGAAAATCTCGTCTATATGGTTCATTCTATATATATAGAATATTGGTTTTGTTTTTTTAGTTAGGAATCTCGCCTAAACAAAAGAAATACAAAAGATTTTGGACAAGAGTATCTGATCATATATGTATTCCAATAAGGAAGGAGGATTTTCAATGCGGGATATAAAAACATATCTCTCTGTAGCACCCGTGCTAAGTACTCTATGGTTTGGGGCTTTAGCAGGTTTATTGATAGAAATTAATCGTTTATTCCCAGATGCTTTGTCATTCCCTTTTTTCATTCTAGTTATTGCTATGCGAGGAATTCTTTGTGACATGACGAAAATTTTCCCTTTTTCAATCCTTTTTTTTAGTATAGGAAAGAAAAGAAAAGAAAAGATGGAATGGATTGGGTTGAGCCTCAGAGTCATGAAAAATTCGGTAAATGCCATTTCGGAAAACATAAATTCAATTAAAAGAAATTATCCAAGTTAAGTCAGGCCTCAGAAATCAGAGCATAGAAAGAGGCTGTGTGCGGGCTGGCTGCTTAAATGAAAGTTTCGAAGCAAAATCCTTGCTAATTTGACAAGAATTGTATTCTTTAATTATTTCTCTATTTTTTATTACTTAATTTAAGAATTCGAAAATTTTTTTATTCTAATAGATTTTATTCTTCTTCTTCGGATTCAAAATTGAAGAATAAAAGAATAAGTAGAAAGAGTTAAGTTAAGTCAATCCAAAAAAGAAAGGAGGTTCATGGCCAAGGGGAAAGATGTTAGAATCAGAGTTATTTTGGAATGTATCAGTTGTGTTCGAAAGGGTGCCAATAAGGAATCGACGGGGATTTCTAGATATAGCACTCAAAAGAATCGTCACAATACACCCGGACAATTAGAATTAAAAAAATTTTGTCGTTATTGTCGCAAACATACGACTCATGATGAAATAAAAAATAGGAGCATCGTGTGTTCGATCTTTCCAAACAACAGAGTTAATAATAGATAGAATACAAAATAAAATCCACTCATTTGATTTCAGTAGATATTATTTCTTATGTATGGAGGGTATTCATATACTATATATAAATATGAATCAAATAATATATCTGAATCAAATAATATATCGACCAAAGAAGGACTACTTCTTCTGGATCCAAAATTAAAAAAATAAAAATCCATTTTTCCAAATTTTTAAATAAAGAAGAAATCATGTATACATCTAAACAACCTTTTCATAAATCTAAGCAACCCTTCGTAAATCCAAGCAAACTTTTCGTAAATCCAAACAACCCTTTCGTAAATCCAAACAACCCTTTCGTAGACGCCCTCAGATTGGCCTAGGGATCGGATTTTGATTATAGAAACATGAGTTTAATTAATCGATTTATTAGTGAACAAGGAAAAGTATTATCGAGACGAATAAATAGATTAACGCTGAAACAACAACGATTAATTACTCTTGCTATAAAACAGGCTCGTATTTTATCTTTCTTACCATTCCGTAACTATGAGAATGAGAAGCAATTTCAAGCTCAGTCAATTTCAATAATTACTGGCCCTAGAACCAGAAAAATAGACATATTCCTCAATTAACGCAAAAGTTCAATTCCAATCGAAACTTAAGAAACTCCAACCAGAATTTAAGAATAACAATCGGAACTTAAGTTCCGATTGTTGATGTTTTATTCGAAAGGTCGAAAGGGCCAGACCCCTATATAAAGAAAGTAATCCAGTTTTGATTCTTGTGTTTGTTATAAGAAAGAAAAATGGGGAAGAAGAAATAGTTTTTTTATTTATTGCAACATACTTGTTGATTCCTACTACTTAATCTTAATTTATTGTATCTTCCCGGAGTTCCCTCTCCGGGAATTTGGTTTTAATTATTCCTGTATATTACTTTTTTATCCATTTAATTGATGATTTTATTTTATTGGAAATTGTGTAAAGGTTGTTTGATTTGATACAGCTACTTTAAAAGCATTTTACGATTAAGAATCAACTCTTTCTTGTACAGATTGTATTAATTTACTATAACTATTGAATACTTTATATATCCGTGTTGTTGCATTTATCCGAGTGATCCACAAACGACGAAAATCCTTTTTTGCCTGCCTCTATCTCGATGAGAGGAAACAAAGCTCTTCTTACTTGTTGAGTAATCATTCGATTAAGTCTTAATGAGCCTCTAAAGTTTGAGGCAAATGAGCGCCGTTCGTCGTCTCCGAGCTATATATCCTCGCGGAACTCTGGTCATTGAATCAAATTAACTTTAATGAATAACTAATGATTTCTTCTTTAGCCATCCTTTTCCCATTAATAACAAAACGAATTATTCCGATATATAAAATATTAATTCCAACAGCTTTTGCTACATTGTAACCTTCCCAACCACAATTTTTATTCTATTCTTCAGTTGTTTCGCAGAAATAACAAATTCTAACGACACTAAAAAATAGGGTTCCATCGTTTTTATGGTTCCTTTAAACAGGAGACCCTCTCTATACACCGGAGCCCTTTCTTTCTTTTCATCAAAGGTATTGTGAACTTGTATAGTTCACATTCTTTGGCCCTACCTATCCATTATCATTATAGAGTAAATAGCTCTTTTCACAATAAGAGTTATCCATACAGTGACGGCATTTAATTATGAAAGTTAGCTAAGTCGCTGACCTTGTTAGTCCGTTCTTTTAAGATAAAAGGTATGTTTTTCTTTTATTACTATTCCCGCTTAATGGATAACCATTTTCACCAATGGGGAATGGTTTTATTTCCAATTTAGATGATTGAATTTGCACCAAAGGAAACCATAAATTTATATTACTATAGAAATCAGGATAGAGAAGTTTATCCTATTCATTGGTATCCATGATGGATACTTCCAAAATTGTCTTTTTGTTTGAACTCATGATCTGAACGAGTCGCACATACACCTTAGCACATGTTCCTCGACGCTGAGGACATCCTTAAGCGCGGCTGATTTTCAGCATTTCGTATTGGCTTGTCTTGCGTTTCTAATAAGTTGTTTAACCGTTGGCATGTCGTATGTATATAGAAAAAGGATTGGTTTAGATCGATCTTAACCTGATGATTGATCATCATGAAGTTTTCTATTTTCTATTAAATCGCAGAAAATCTGAATTTAGGTTTGAAATAAATTTACAAGAAATCCGCCGCCACCAATCCTTAAACATTTCTGAAACCACACTGGATCAGTATCGTAGTGCTCGTTAATCATTCCATCCCCACAATATCGACAAGTCCATAAGCTGGCTTCGTCTGCTGACATAAAATATCCTTTCCATGTCTTCGATACAACCCAAAAGGCTTCGTTTGTTCTTAGTATAAACCCTGTGACATTTCTCTGAACTTTTGTAACTCTTCCACTTAGTAAAATTTGGTGCCCTTGCCTGATAATAAGCACTAGCAGGTTGGTGAAGCATAATCCTCGCGTGAGGAATGCTATGCTTGGTGGGTTCTCTCCACAGAATGAAGGATGCCATGGACGCAGCTATTCCGAGACATATTGTATATATATCTGGTGTCACCGTTTGCATCGTATCAAAATAGCCATTCCTGAGATTAACCACCGCCTGGGGAGTTTATAAACAAAAAAATATCGCTAATTCCATCTTCTATACTGAGATATACCATGAGACCTGTAATATGATTTGTGATCTCGCAACGAATCTCTTGACCTAAAAAAGTGTCCTTCTCGATACATAACATTGTATAAGTCAACCCAAGTCGTTTCATCCTCGGAATCCGTAAGGTACTTTTGGAATAATTGATGGGTATATTAGATTAATATTATTAAATTTAAGTAAGAAAACTGCACTTAATATGGAAACATAAGAATGGAAGAGAAAGAAGTAACCGCAGTTTATTTTCTTTTTTTTCTTATTCTATATGAATACTATAGATTCTATTAATATGTAGATTAAAATAATACATAGATTGAAAGGTTATACCTATAAAGAAGGTAAGACAGATTGAATAAAGAAAAGAATCAGTGATTGGAATGATAACAAAGAAAAGAGGGATAGGATCTATTCTTCGTTTTTCCAAATAGGCCAACTAACCATTGCACATTACACTTATCGAGTATAGAATAGATCTGCTTTCTTCTTCTTACGAACAGAATTGGCTTCTTATTTTATTTTTATTTTATTTTAATGGAATAAAATAAATATTTACGCTTTCACAGAATCCTCTAGAGGGGTTAGATCCAGGATATGGATAGTCTTTTCTAATGCGATAAAATAAAGCGACGTCGTGTCTATTTTTTTGCTAAAGGGTATTTCCATGGGTTTGCCTTTGGTATCGTGTTCATACTGTTGTATTGAATGATCCGGGTCGATTGCTTCGGTACAGTAATGCACACAGCTCTAGTTTTCTGGTTGGGCCGGCCTGATGGCTTTATACGAATTAGCGGTTTTGATCCTCTGATCCTGTTCTGGATCCAATGTGAGATGGGTATGTTCGTTCCCTTCATGACTCGTTTAGAATAACCAATTCGTGGGCGGTTGGAGTATTTCAGGAGGAACTGTAACAAATCCGTATTTGGACATGAAGTGGCAGCCTATTGTGTTTTCTGGCTTGTGTTTCTTGGCAGCCATCTGGCATGGGTATATTGGGACCTAGAAATATTCTGTGATGAGCGAACGGGAAAACCTCTTGATTTGCTCAAGATCTTTGAATTCATTTATTCCTTGCAGGTGGCTTGCTTTGGCTTTGGCGCATTTCATGTAACGGGTTTGTATGGTCCTGGGATATGGGTATCCGATCCTTATGGACTAACTGAAAAGTACAAGCTGTAAATCCAGCATGGGGTAGAAGGTTTTGATCCTTTGTTCCGGGGAAGAAGCTTCTCACCATATTGTAAGGTACTTTGGGCATATTAGCGGCCTATTCCATCTTAGTTCGTCCGCCTCAGCGTCTATACAAAGGATTACGTATGGGCAATATTGAAACTGTACTTTCCAGTAGCATCGCTGCTGTTTTTTTGCAGCTCTGTAGTTGCTGAACTATGGTATGGGTCAGCAACTACCCAATCGAATTATTTGGCCTACCGTTATCAGTGGGACAGGGATACTTTCAAAGAAATATATCGAAGAGTTAGCGATGGTTAGCCGAAAACCTTAGTTTATCAGAAGCTTGGTCTAGAATTCTGAAAAATTAGCCTTTATGATTATATTGGTAATAATCCAGCGAAGGGGGATTATTCAGAGCAGGCTCAATGGACAATGGGATGGAATAGCTGTTGGATGGTTAGACATCCTGTCTTTAAAGATAAAGAAGGACGCGAGCTTTTGTACGCCGTATGCCTACTTTTTTTGAAACATTTCCGGTGGTTTTGGTAGATGAAGAGGGAATTGTGAGAGCGGACGTTCCTTTTAGAAGAGCAGAATCTAATATAGTGTTGAACAAGTAGGTGACAGTGGAGTTCTATGGTATGAACTTAATGGAGTGTTATTCTGACCTGCTACTGTAAAAATATGAGACGTTCCCAATTAGGGAAATTTTGAATTAGATCGGGCTACTTTGAAATCGGATGGTGTTTTCGCAGCAGTCCAAGGTTGGTTCACTTTTGTCATGCTACCTTTGCTTTGCTCTTCTTTTCGGACACATTTGGCATGGTGCAGAACCTTGTTCCGAGACGTTTTTGCTGGTATTGATCCAGACTTGATGCTCAAGTGGAATTTGAACATTCCAAAAAGTAGAGATCCAACTACAAGGAGATAGGCAGTCTGATACCACTGCTATGGTATCTTTCATCTCTTTTTTGATTTGACATGGGAAACATCTCCCATCCTTTCTTTGACTTTTTCTTTCTTTATATGGGAAATGATCCCAAATGACAAATGAATAGTGTGGAAGTTATAATTAAATAAACCACGATCGAATCTATGGAAGCATTGGTTTATACGTTCTTTTAGTTTCGACTTTAGGATAATTTTTTCGCTATCTTCTTCCGAGAACCGCCTGGTTCCGACTAAAAAATGAATATTTCATTGAAGTAAGGAGTCTCCAGATGGGGAGACTTCTTACTCAATTAGTCCCCGTGTTCTTCGAATGGATCTCTTAATTGTTGAGGGTTGCCCAAACGCGGTATATAAGGCATACCCAGTAAAGCTTACGTAAACCAGATATGGAGATGGCGACTAAAGTTGCTGTTTCCATTTTTATAGAATTTCAAGATTACAATGGATCTACGAAAAGATCGTATTTACAACTACAACGGAATAGTATACAAAGTCAACACCAATGATTAAATAGAATTTATGGCTACACAAACCGTTGAAGATAGTTCTAGACCTGGGCCAAGACGAACTCAAGCAGGTAGTTTATTGAAACCTTGAATTCGAATATGGGAAAGTTGTTCGGGTTGGGGAACTATCTTTTATGGGGTCGCAATGGCTTTATTCGCGATATTCCTATCTATCATTTTAGAAATTTATAATTTTCTGTTTTACTGGACGGAATTTTAATGAATTAGGTTTCACTAACCAAAACTACGAAGTTATAGTTTTTCCATCCAAAAAGCCTTTCTACTTTAAGCTCTACATTTCTAGATATTCTGGTAGTTCGACTGTGAATTTTTTTGTTCGGTATCTCTGAATATGAGTGTGACTTGTTAGAATTGATCCCATTGATAATATATAGAAGGGCTTGTTCTCTCTATCAAGATGATTGTAATTCGTCGGATATTATTTATCCTAGTATCTGGAACACGAAATGGATAGAGTGGATCAAGAAAAAATGGAACTATGATTCATACTCACTATTCAGACCTCGTAACCAGACTGAAAAAATTCGTTGTTTTTATTTAATAAAAAAGAAATTTTCTTTTCTTCTAAATTTGTTTGCCCAAAAGACAACTTTGTTTCTTTCGATTTTGTCGAGTTATTACACCGATTCAATAAATGATTATCAAGCGGCTCTATTCGAAGAATCCTTGTCTTTTGTTTAGCTTGAGACTCAATCATCGGCTCTAGTATGAATCTAAGGTTTTAATTGAACTGATTCATAGGATCGCAACAAGATAATTTCTATCAGAAAACTACTAGAATTTTTGCTTTATTTATTTACTAGTAAAACAAGAGTAAATCTGCATTACGCAAAAAAAAAGAAATCCAAAATAGGAAGAGAAAAGTCAAGAAGTTTCAATGACCAACAAAAAAGAAAAAAGTAGATGAGCTAACTTGAGATTTTTTGGCATTATTATGGCAAAAAAGAAATTTGGATTTTCATATTTCATATCTTCAAGGCAAATTGACCCAATCCAAGGCTGATGAAGTTTGAACCCTTTTTTATAATATCCGTTGAAAACTTGTGTGTTTCTGCCTGAGCTGCATAGAGATGAAATTTCATATATGGTTCTCGAGGGGGTCAAGTTAGTTACCTATCTCAATAAAGTATATGATTGGTTTGAGGAACGTCTTGAGATTCAGGTACTGCAGATGATATAACTAGTAAATATGTCCTCCTCATGTCAACATATTTTATTGCTTAGGGGAATTATAATTTACTTGTTTTCTAGTACAAGTCACCGGTTTTACATGACTTTTTACTACCGCCCAACCGTTACAGAGGCTTTTTCCTCGGTTCAATACATAATGACCGAGGTCAACTTTGTTGGTTAATCCGATCAGTTCATCGATGGTCAGCAAGTATGATGGTTCTAATGATGATCCTGCACGTATTTCGTGTGTATCTCATGGATTTGAAAACCCTGCGAATTAATCTGGGTCACAGGCGTGGTTTTGGCTGTATTGACTGCATCGTTTGGTGTAACTGGTTATTCTTTTGCCTTGGGATCAAATGGTTATTGGGCAGTCAAAATTGTGACAGGTGTACCTGAAGCGATTCCGGTAATAGGATCTCCTTAGTAGAGTTATTATGTGCTAGTGTGTGGGTCAATCCACTTTGACTCGTTTTTATAGTTTATATACTTTTGTACTGCTCTGCTTACTGCCGTATTTATGTTAATGCACTTTCTAATGATACGTAAGGTATTTCAGGTCCTTTATAGGGAAGTATATCATAGAGAAAAGAATTCTAATTTCATATATCATATTGTAGGTTGTGGTATTTTATTGCTACAAACATGGCTTATTGTAAATAAGATATGTCATTTGGATACTTTTCTTCAACTCCAAGTATTTTGATACAAATAGTTGAAGTTCATTTTACGAAGAAAATATAATGGATTATGGGAGGTGTGACTTGAATTATTGATTTGGCCATGCAGATAAAGAATTGGATCTGCCACATTAGAATTCACAACCAAAGGTGTCTCCGCATCCAATCAAACGGAAGTCCCCTATTAGGAAGGATAGGCTGGTTCACTTGAGGAGAATATTTTCATGATCATACCCCAACTATGTCATCCATGAACAGGTCCGTAAGATCCCATAGGTAGAAATGGAAAAGTTGTTAATGATCTAATTCTTTTATTAACTTACTTTTTTTATTATAGTATGGAAATGCATTCATTTTCTTTGCATCGATTGGATCCGTACTATCGGAGTAAAAAAGGATCTGGAAGAATGTTTAGACTTTTGATTTTTATTAGTAATTAAACAAGTAAATACTTTGTTTAGACGTAAGAAACTTGCGACGAGGATAAACATCAACTAATCAAGAGACATGAGACAATCCACAAAGCTATTGAGCATGATCAAATTTGGCTCACTTGGATATTGAGCATTTACCCTAAGAATAGGATTCTTTTCAACTTTTCAATAAGTAGTTCTAGTTCTAGGTGCAACTTCGAAAAGAGAATCTGATAAAGCTTTTCTACCAGAGTCATTATATACCTTATTCTATTATGGATCTTCCACGGCCTTTTTTTTTCATTCTTGTCGAGCCGGATGATGAAAATTTCATGTCCGGTTCCTTTGGGGGATGGATCCAAAGAATTCACCATCCGAATAACAAAGAAACCGACTTAAATGATCCTGTATTAAGAGCAAAATTAGCTAAAGGGATGGGACATAAATTATGGGGAACCCGTGGCCCAACGATCTTTTATATTTTTCCAGTAGTAATTCAGGACATTGCATGTAATGGGTTTAGGGTTTCGAGCCGTCAATGATTGGTGAACCGGCAGATCCATTTGCAACCTCTTGAAATATTACCGAGTGGTACTTCTTTCCTGTGTTTCAAATACCCGCATACCCAATAAGTTATTAGCCTTAATTTTCTTGCCAACGGGTTATTGACAGTACCTTTTTAGAGAATGTCAATAAATTCCAAAACCCATTTCGTCGCCCAGTAGCTACGACCGTTTTTTAATCGGTACTGCCTTTTTGGTTAGGTATTGGAGCAAATTACCCATTGAAAAATCTTAACTTTAGGTCTTTTAGGATTTTTCTGGTTGATTCATTCAACCGTGAAAGAAGGTATCTAGGAAATAGTTATTCAAGTGAATTTTCCTAGATACCTAAAATCCATTTTATTATGATCCATTTCGCAAAAAATAGATTGTGAAAAGATGTAAAATTGTTTTTTTTTTATTCTAACTCGAAAAGAAGAAGAGGATAAAA
>JAYEVB010000043.1:0-29847 GCA_036346415.1 Raddia guianensis | reverse complement strand
GATCCTATCCTAGCCTACCTGCAGATGAGTGATCCCCACGATGACGCGTCACCGAGAAGATAACGCGAAGGCCAAGCGCCACGCTCGTAGGTGGGGACCAGACGCTGTGGTGCTAACGGAGTTCTACTAAAGCGGCCACCGAAGGGGAGCAAAATCTCTCTAAGATCCATGGAGGCATGTGCGAGCCATTTGAGAGCCAGCTATTCGGAAGGTCTTTTCGCCACGACTTATTGGCTCATCGCCTCCGTGATGCCTTCGAGCAAGCGAGGAGATGCGGAGCGCAAGGCCATGCTAAGCAGATCCACCGACCACCTGCAGACGCCGAAAACCATTCCGCCTCCTAGCCTTCGTGGTCCGGGGCCGATATCCGGCCTGCTTCGCGGCGCACGGGGCTACACGATCCGTTCGCCGCCATCGACAAGTTCACTAAGTGGGTGGAAGCCTCGCCGTCCCGACGATCACCTCCATCAGAGCTATAAAATTCATGAGAAGCATCTTCGTCGCTTTGGCGCGCCGCAGAATCATCACCGACGATGGCGCCAGCCTCAAAAGCGCTGACTTTCAAGATTGGTGCGAAGAGCTAGGCACTAAGCTGTGCTTCGCCTCCGTCGCACATCCGAAGAGCAATGGGCAGGTGGAGCGGGCGAACGCAGAGGTACTTAAAGGACTTAAGACAAGGGCATTCGATCGCTGAAAAGCGGAAGCGCCAGTGGAGGAAGTTCCCACTGCGGCTTTGGGCGCCATGACAACCCCAACAGAAGCTACCGCTAAACCCCTTCTTCCCGGTGTTTGGTTCCAAGGCGTTGTTCTGCTGAGCTCGCTTTCGATCCCTAAGGGTGGCGGCGATACCAGATTGTGACTCGACCGTGTCAAGATGAAGTAAATCTCCGGAGGAGATCGAGATAGAGGGCGATCTGGCCGCCAGATATCGCAAGCCTCGCGCCACTATCAAGCAAGAAGGTGCGAGAGAACACCGGCAGCGGTGACCTGCCCCGCGCAGAGTCCAGTGCAGTGTCGCATAAGCCGCTCTCTGTGAGGGCCTCTATGGTGGTCTCAGATCTCATCCAGCTCACCAGCTCGCTCGAGGGTGGTCGCCAATTGGCTAACACTGAACGCCGAAAGTACCAAGAAGTTCTACCCGTAGGTAGTCGTTTATAAGCTTTTTGGTTTTCCTTGAGCCGAGCTGCAGGTCTTCTCCTTCACCGCCAGCGGGGCTACGGCGTACAAAGCCATCTCTGCAATATAAAGATAAGATATGTCTTCTCGGCGACTGCTTTCGCTTAAAAAGTCTCAAGAAAACATTCGCTGAAAACTTGTAGCGAGAAAGTACTTAAGGTCGATGGCCCCTTAGTTGCAAAGGCTAACGCTAAACTTGCGCTGGGCGAGGTAAGGCGACGGAAGGCGTAGTTCTAGCCCGGTGTTCTGCCGGTCTGGGTCGCGCCAACGACGCACCAACGCCCGCACCACTTCCGGTTAAGTTCTCGCCACGCAACGATTAAGGTCGGTTTATGGGAGGCCATAAGGGTTGAAGTAACCGATGCCTAAGAAAAGCGCTTTTTCAGCAGAAACGCTGCCTAAAGCTTTTGGCGGTCGGGTGCCTAAGTCCTTTTTCTCGCAATTAAGAGATTGCATAAAGGATTAACGAGACTTATGGCAAGGAAAACAAAAAGGTTCCATTAGCAGGTCTTATGTACAAGATGAGCGGCAAAAGGAACCGATCATTCCTCATTGTCGTCGTCCTCCGTCGGTGTAGCGCCACCCATCATGGACACCGATCCGCGGGCGCATTTCAACGTGAGATCGCCGTCTCCTTGGCTCCAGCTAGCGCGAGAGGCTCTTGGCGGCGCCGAGGTCGAACGCATGCTTGGGCACGGGTAGCTTGCTCAAGACGAATCAGGCATTTCAAAGGCGCTGTATGCATTTCCATCTTCGATCGCCAAGGCCCCGATCACCACCGACAGATCACTGAGCCTTGGCAAGACTCCCACCGCTAGCGGCCAGACGCTGTGGTCTCTCCAATGGGGGTACAGTGGTAACCCCTAGCAGGTTCAGAACCTCCGCCACCAAGGAGCAAGCAAGAAGACGGGCGGTGAGGGCCCAGAGGTGCTCAGAGGCGCCGCTGAGGTTCAAGTCTCTTGGTAGCAGAGGCGGCGGCTTGCGCCGCCGCAGCCTCGCGTGGTCGCCACCTCTTCGTAGCAATCTTCGGTCAAGGACTCGCTGCCTCGCCGATGGCCCGAGTGGCTGGTTGGGCGCTTTCTCGCGACCGCTTAGGTGCGAGCGAGGGCGCGGAGCGCCAAGGAGCTCCCTGGCGTCGCAGCGATAGCAGTAGACGGCGCTGTGTCGCCGGTGGCGGCGGGCTTCGGAAGGTGCTCACCGACGCCGACGCTGGCTCCGCCGCAGGGGCATCGCTTTCGCTGGCGATCGGGAGCAAGCCGAGCAGTATTAACGCGGACGGAGCTTGAAGCCCTGTGATCTCGACCCGCCCCACGAAGAGAAACTAGAAAAGCGTCAGTATGCGAAAAACGCAGCATGCTAACCCTAACGCGAAAATACATGCATGCGTAGTTACTCAAGCGGCTACCGGGCGGGCGAGAGGGGGTGGGCAGCAGCACGCTGGCCATGGACCGTGTGCCTGCTTTCCTCCCATTGGGAGGCGAGGCGGCGGCGAATCGCTTGGCGGCACTGGCGCGACCGACGCCGGCCAGCAGAGGCGCCGCGCATGAGGCGCCGGCTCGGGAGGAGTCGCCAGACTCTCGCCAGTGGCGAGCGCGGCGTCAGCAGCCGCTTCTAATCGAGGGGGCCAAGGACAACGGAGGCAGTCGGGCTCATGGGCAGGCCTTCGGGCTTAGTTCCCTCCTCCTCGCCGCCGCCTTCGAGAGGATGAGGCGCGCCTCCTGCCGCGATTGGTGTCGCCGACCGAGCGCGACACCACGTAAAGACCAAAGGGTCAAGGAGCCCTCGCGGTCGTCGTAGGTTGATCGCGGATTTGCAGGGGCTGCTGGACCACTTGAACCGCGGGGCCAGAAACTTCCAAGGGGTGCAGCGCACACAAGTACGGGTTGCGCCTCTGTGGGTCCCAACAGAGGGGCGGACGCTGCGCATGAGGACGTTGCTGCTGGCGCGGCAGGAGGCCCGCCAGCCATTGAGCAGCACCTCTCCGACATGTTCCTCAAGGGCCGGACAACAGTAAAAAGAAGGAAAAGGGAAAACAACGAATTAGCATAGAACCAAGAAGGAAAAAGAGAATCCCCAAAGATCAGAAGATCCAAAAGAAAGCAAGAGCACTTAACTCCGGGGACGATGCGGGTCCCATCATCGCCGCCATAGTATTGCCAAAGGGCGCCACCATGCGAAGCGGGCAGAGAGGCGATCAAGAAGTCCGCCACCACATGGGTTCCGTGAGCCTCGTGTGGCGGAGGTCGCAATGCGCCAAAGATCGCCTCCGCCTCCTCCACATCGTCGCGTAGACCCCAAAGAAAGCGCAGGGATTCCGCCATGTTGATGCTGCGTGGCATGCGTTGGTGCACTAGACGGTGTCATCACCGTGTCGCCACAGAGGAATCGATCGACATAGCCTTGGAATCAAAGATCTAAACCATCGCAAAGATCGCTGGGCCATATTCATCGTCGATGATGGGAGCTTGATCTAAGACCATCTCTGGAGCATATCCAGATATTTCGCCCCAGATATGGAAAGCGATCGAGATCGAACAGATCGATCCGACCGACAGGATGAGACATCCCGTCCTTCCGAGTCGAGTCCTCGTGAAGAGATCCTCGTCGCCGATGGAGTTCGACATGCTCGATCTACTATGTCCCACGGATGGCGCTTAACCGCTTGCCGGTTGAGATATCGATCTCAAGTCAACTAAGGTTCTTGAGAAAGGGAGATTGGAGACACGCCAACAAGAGCTTAACAACAACCAACGAGCAACAGGAGAAAGGGTTTTATCCCGGTTCGGCCTCTCGGAGAGATAATAGCCCCACGCCCATCCTTTCTTATATATCGTAGATGATTACAGAGGAAACTCGCCGAGATGGATGATCTCTACGAGATTATGTGTGTACAGAAGCAATATGCGATCTAAGCTTCAATGCGAGGTCGTCCATAAAGTCATCTTGATCGGTCCTCTACATGCCGAGGGGCCCCGCTTATATAGTGTTGAACAAACCGACCTACCGAGGGAATAATCGGGTCGCTAACTACGACATCGTGAACGAACTCAACGTACAAATACATCCCGAGGTAGATAAGGTAAACCCAATTTTGGGGATCACAACTCCTACCCAATCCGAAACCACGTCCCGTCTTTACTTAGCCGCAGTAACTCGCTCGAGTCGGACTCAAACACTAATCCTAGGTCGCATGCATCGTGCCACCAGAAGTCGTTTGGCAGATGCACATGGGCCGGATAGAACCTTCTAGGAGCCGGGCTCTAGTAGGTCGCTCGACAATGCCAGAGAGTGGGCCATGGCAATGGGCCGTGATTTAATCCCCGATACCTAACTCCCCGAGACTCAAGTGGAAGGACGACTAGAGCGGGTCTTCTCTTGAAACTCCAAGTCACGAAGAGCGTAAATATCGCCACACGAGGATGTACAACGAACGCATCGAAAGGTGTTATAAGCTCCCCTAACAGACTTGTCCGGAATCGAACAAACCCGACAAGACCGAAAGCATCTCTCTAGTCGAATAGGAACAACATCTGCACGAAGTTGAGCACTTCACCTCAGCAGTGTAATCGAAAAAGTAGCCATGATGATCTCAATTCAGAATTTACGTCAAGCAATAAAACGGTCGATCGCTTTTTACTTAGTCGCTATGTAAAACTAGCCGCTTGTTGCGAAAAATCTGCTGCAGAGTCGCTTGTTTAGGACTATAAAGCATTCTAAGTCATCATGGCTTGCCACTTTCGCTCGCGCCTTTCCTTCCCAAGCCCTAATTCCAACCAAGGCCAAAGAAGAAGAGCCAAACTCCACCCCCAACTGCTCGCTCAGCCCTGGGACTGCTATGGCCAAGTTTTCGTGCACTAGCATGACCGAGGAAGACTTGAAGATCCGGGATGTGGAAGGCCACATCGACGCCGGCAAATGGAGGCTTCCCTGGGGAGGAACACCGGAGCCGCCGAGGACGAAGTTCGCCCACTTCGAGCCGCTCAGACTGCTCGCTTGAGGTCTCCCAACACGACTGCGGAGGCCTTCTTCAACATCGCCGGGTTGAGGTCGCAAATCAACCCCAACTCGATCCTCCAGATGGTCGCTCGCACACCCATGCGAGGGCTACCTGGAGTTGATTCACCGTGGGCTACTACCTCAAGCTCCGCCACCGCCGACGACGCTGCTGCACTGGCCCACCACCGCCGACTGGATGGGGCTGTGGTGGATGAGGTGTTTCTACACCGTAAGGATCGGCCACAGCAAGCTCGTTTTCACAGTGGAAGGCGCCGCAAGGGGACGCCAATGCCTCGGCTACGAGCTGTCCAACGGGATTAGACTGACGCGAAGATCACCTCCTCGTGGGCCTCGGCTCACGGGAGGGAGATCATCCGCGATTTCACAAAGAAACAGATCTCTGTCTGCTGGAGAAGACACTACCCTTCTACAAGATAGATGGGGGAAGACATCACCAGGAGAGAACTGTAATTGCCTTTAAGACTCAACCTACATTTGAGATTTCATCCAACAGAACTAAGGATCTTTTTCTGTCGGATAGTGCAACCGATCAAACATGGGTGACCGAAAGGTGTCGACGCCATGTCAAGGTCTGCTAGGAGGGACGGTGAGGTCACCGCGAGGTGGCCTACATGTGTCCACGCGCAACGTGCTCGTCCCCACACCGTGAGGTAAAACACTTACACCCTGCTCGGTTTTGCAAGACTTACACTGTTGAAGATGCTAACATTCGCTTCCCGAACAAACAGGAGAACCAGTTGATCCTGGGAGGAATCATGGAGAAGCTCTCCGAGACCGAGGGAGCGAAGAAGGGCAAGGCCAAAGTGGCCGAGAATCCCAAGGTGGCCGCCGCGCCGACGCGGAGCTCACCACGCCACGGCGGTCGCCAACCCTCAAGGAAGCCTCCCGCGGCGACGAAGCGTGCCGAGCAGGTCAAGCGAGCGCGCGGCCAATCAAGCGGGAAAAGACCAAGCCCCTCCCTCCTCATCGAGCAAAGCGACGAAGAGGTAAGGGTCATGACTCTTTAGCTTAAGCGCTATGCGCAGGCTCACCCGGGCCATATGGAACGGCTGGACTAGGTAGCCGAGCAGAGGAGGCTCAAGGAAGAAGTCACGCGCAAGGAAAAACTTCTTGCGTTGCGCCAAAAGAGTGCTCAGCTCAGCAAGGAGCAGAGCTTGTCGCCGCAAGCTCCTGGAGGCCAAGGCGAAGAAGCCGAAGAGCCCCCGAGCAAGAAGCGCAAGCTCCACCGAGGAGCGAAGAAGAAGGTCACGTCCCCTACGGCAAGTACGCGTAACAAGGCTGCTCCCTTTACATTGTACCAAACCACGCACGAACTAACTCTTCTCTTTTTCATCAGCTGCCCAGGAGGAGGTCGACGCGACTACGTAGTTCAAGGGCGGTCGAGCGGTCCTGTCGCTCGAAAGCACCGTGACGGTGCCTCGTGGAGCAACGAGGTCGCCGCCTTAAGAACAAATCGGCAGCGCATGCTTCTATCCAGCTCCAATGATCAATCGGCGTCTTGAAGGGCGCGATCAGCAGGCTGGAAGCCCAAGAAGCGGAGCACGGCGCCACGAAGAGCGGAGCCAAGGTCTTGGCTCTGCCGGCTGCCCAGGGCGGGACCGATCAAACGGTCCTGCCCGGCACTTCGTCGCAAGGGGAGATCATCCCTATGGCGACGGTAACCTCCGGCGAGCAGGGAGAAGTCCCTGCCACCGGAGGGGGGGGCAAGAAGAAGATCGCGGTCAGGTGGCTCAAGTCACCCCGTCTCAGAATTCCCCACCGGGCGCTCTGGGCCGAGAGGCGCCGGTCCTGCTCAAGGCGAACGGGCAGAGGAGCAAGAGGAAGGGCAGGAGCGCGAGGGCGACAGCTGCCACAAGAATCGCCTCTATGGCGGGCGCGCCAAGACGGGAAAGACGAGCGAGAGATCGCCACGCAGGTCTCATCCCGAACAGCCGAGGCTTCGTGACCCACGGCCTCAAGACCGCCATGCCATGGCCAGAGCGCTTGTGAAAGGACCTAAGGCCGAGAGGGGGTGAATCGACTATTTTAATTTTATTCGCTATTGAACTTGGTCAATTAGTCAAGTTAAGCACCCAACTAGCTTAATGAGCCCTACACAAGTCTAGTAGCGAAGTAAACACAAGTGCTAATAATAAAGGAGACAAGAGGGCAACCGATCTTTTTATCGAAGTTCGTGCAAGCACCTACTCGCTGAGGAAGCTCGCCACACAGAAAGCCCGGACCCTTTCGCCCCTAATCCTCAATCCACTAGAAGAAGTTCGCCTCAACACATCGGAAGGAACTCCAACTTGTACAAGAATCGGCACTTCACACGCCAAGGACCCCAAACACCCGACTTTTACAGCGGTTTAACTTCGAGCACACCGAGGATTTAGTACATCTCCGACGACCGAGAAGACGGCGTAACCGCCACGCTTAGCCGATGACACCACGCCAGGGGTTTGCTTGGCGTTCACGGTCGATGAAGCTTGTGGTGGAGTTGAACTCGATGACAAGAAGTCCAAGAACACAATACCGAAGCACAACTAGACCACCACCTCTCCCACCATCGAGCTAATCCAAGAACTCATGGGGAAGGCACAAGAACTTCGGGATGACCGGAGGAGGCAAATTATGGCTTCTTCTTCTTCCTCTCTCCTCTCCCTCTCAATCTCAATCTCTCATGTTGGATTTAGGAGATGAAGGATGAACTAGGAGGAGCTCTCACTCTCTTAAAGTTTGGGGATGAACAAATGAGTTTTCCGCCTCTCCCACTAAATCCCACCTATTTATAGGTTCAGCCGGGCCAATGGACGGATGAGATTAACTTGGAACGAGATCGACGGCTAGCGGAAATCAACTTAGGTCGAAGGGTTTATTTGACGCTGTCCGACGGGTTTATCGAAGTCGTCCGATACTCCTCACCGCCTTTATGTCTTGTCTTATGTCTTGTCTTGTCTTGTCTTGTTTTGTCTTGTGTCTTGTCTTGTGTCTTGTCGTGATCTTGTCTTGTCTTGTCTTATCTTGTCTTGTCGTGATCTTGTCTTGTCTTGTCGTGATCTTGTCTTGTCTTTGTCTTATCTTGTCTTATCGTGATCTTGTCTTGTCTTGTCGTGATCTTGTCGTGATCTTTGTCTTGTCTTGTCGTGATCTTGTCTTGTCTTGTCGTGATCTTGTCTTGTCGTGATCTTGTCATGTCTTGTCGTGATCTTGTCTTGTCTTTTCTTATCTTGTCTTGTCGTGATCTTGTCGTGATCTTTGTCTTGTCTTGTCGTGATCTTGTCTTGTTTTGTCTTGTCTTGTCGTGATCTTGTCATATCTTGTCGTGATGTCTTGTCGTGATCTTGTCTTGTCTTATCGTGATCTTGTCTTGATGCTTAACGTAGATGTAGCAGGCTTGAGTAGGAACGAAGACTCACGCAAAGAGTATAAGAGAAAAACTATGAAACACAAGAGGCTTAATCTTGAAGTCCCTGTTGTCATCAATAACAAAACTTGATCTTACAATCTCCCCCTTTTTGGTAATTGATGACAACACCTGTAAGTCTCCTCAGATAGCTAACTCAAGAAGCAAATGTGTGTCTCAGATGCAAGGTTAGTTCCAACAAAGGTGATACCAATTGAGATTACTTCACTTGAAATAACAACCATCCATAAGATCAATTGAAGTGCAATTCAATGCAAGACTAACACCTAACTCCCCCTAGATCATTGCCTATCAAGTGAGCAACACACGATTTGCAAAATTTACAATTTCTCCCCTTTGTCATATTTTCCAATCGTTTCTACTCACTTTTCTCCCCATTGCTTGCCACTCATTCATTTTTCTCCCCTTGTCATCAATAACCACAAAGGGTAATCAACAAGCACATGAAAAGGAGACAATACTCAAGAGCTTTGTAGATTATACAAGTTCTAATCATGCCAAGTTATCCACCACATTGCAAATTAAGACTATTTCTAGATCAAATATCACAATACACAATAGAGGCTCATGTTTGAGTGATGTAAGTAGAATTAAGATCTAGAGCCGGATGTAGAGGAATCAAAGCCAATGAGTATCTAGTAAGCTCATGCACTAGGAGAGGTCCCTTGATGCAAACTAGCACCTAGTACAAGCATGTTCAAATATGCACAAGTGCTACACGAAGTCAAAGAGTTGAATCTAAAAGATTTTCTTTTAAGTTCCATGTCTCAAAACCGTAGACTACATCGCTCAAAGATTACATCAAGGATTCAGGTCTTGGTCATCCAAAGCTCCCCCTAAGTTCATGCCTAGTGCAATGGCAAGTTGTCTCAGCTGGGAAGACATTGGTGAGAACAAGGATGGCCTTTTGGCCTTACTTTTGCATTTTGCACATTTTTAGATTGCTCAACATTTTCATAACAAAGGTGCTCATATCTAGTCAAGGTATTAAACAAGATACACAATGAATAGCAAGACCGTAACTAGAAGCACTAGGTCATTCTCATAGAGATGAGCTATAAAAGATAACCAAGGCTTTAACACATCTAACACTCGCCCATGTGAAGAATTATTACCATGTGTTAATTAGAGCACCTATTGAGCACGATGACACCAATTTGAGATTTAGCTATCAAGTGCAAATGGAGATGCATTGAACAAAGTATGAATCAAGTAGAATTTGCAAAGCTCCAAGATTGTCTCAAGTTCATATGATTGTGCCAGTTCACACACAACAGCCCCACCACCAACTTAGGCGACATTTGACCTATCTAATATGTTCGGCCCATTTCTTAACTTACAAAAGCGTGTCTCATCTAGTGGCTTGGTGAAGATATCGCAAGTCGGGTCCTCCCAGACGCACGATCCCATCACGATGTCGCCTTCATCACATGATCCCGGGAAGTGATGTCGACGCCAATGTGATTGGTGCGCGAGTGTTGAACCGGTTGCTAGCTATCTTCACAAAGACTTCATTATCACACGTAAGAGGCACGTGGTCAAGTTTTACGCTAAAGTCACATACTCCCGCCGCTATATACTCAAATTTCAGCAGTAGATAGCGCCACGGAGTTCGCTTTTTTGATACCCACGACACCGATATCTACTAAGTAGGTAACAGCCCTCAAGTGCTTTTTATGATCAATCTTGCATCCGATATAATCTGAAATCGTAATAGTCAAGGAGCTCAAGCCGCATACACTTAGGGAACCAGAGACCTATGCTAGGAGTGAATTTTAGATATCCGAAAATCCTTTTGATGCCTTTCAAATGCATTTCTCTAGGGAAGCTCGGTATCTAGCGACATGCACACACTAAACATGATATCCGCCTAGACGCATTAAGTAAAGCAATGCACCAATCATGGTACGGTAAATTTTGGGATCCACAGGTTACCTTCTATGTTGAGATCAAGGTGGCCGCTTGTACCCATTGGAGTCTGGATTGGCTTGCATCCGCTCATGTCAAGCGCTCAGAGATCCCAACTGCATTTCTTTGACTTATAAAGACCCCAGCTTTGAGTTGCTTGATTTGAAAGCCCAAGAAGAAGTTCAACTCACCCATCATTGACATTTCAACTCACCGCCATCATCTCACCAAGTCTTGCACCATCTTGCTACTTGAGCTCCCAAATATGATGTCGTCGACGTAGACTTGGCACAAGAACAAGTGTCCATCATCCACCTTGGTGCAGAGAGTAGAGTCTACTCGTCCAACACTAAAGCCCTTAGAGATGAGGAAGTCTCTAAGTCTTTCATACCAAGCCCTGGGAGCTTGCTTGAGCCCATACAGAGCCTTCGATAGCTTGAACACATGGTTGGAGTATTTTGGATCCGCAAACCCACGAGGTTGCTCAACATACAGCAGCTCCTCGATGTAGCCATTCAAGAAGGCACTCTTTACATCCATCTGCTTAAGAGTGATGTTGTGACATGTAGAGAACGCCATAAGCAAATTTAATTGCATCATGTCCGCCATAGGAGCATAAGTATTCCACACCACACCTCAACTCAGGAAGCCTTGAGCCACAAGTCTTGCCTTGTTCCCGATAATCACTCCAAACTCATCTGCCTTTGTTCTTGAAGACCCATTTGGTACCAATCACATTGCAATCCTTGGGTCGCTTCCACAAGTGTCCAAACTTGATTCCTTTCAAAATTGTTCAGCCTCATGCATGGCATTTATCCAATCGTAATCACCAATGCCTCTTCCACCTTCTTTGGCTCCAAGTCAAACACAAAAGCATGGTGCTCGCAGAAGTTAGCCATGCCACTGACCTCACTGAACCCAAATTGTTTTGACCTTGTTTGGACACCTTGAGTTAGGTCCCCAATCACTTGATCAAATGGATGATCACGAGCAATTGAATGATGGGTTCTAATCAACTCGAGAAGGTTGTCCACTTGATCGCCCATCGACTTCCATCTTGCTCATCACCGCTCTCACATTGAAGATGGTTCCTCACTTGAGCTGTCTTGAGGCACAGCTCCTCCTGAGTCTGGCACAAGCTCAGGTGTGAGAGCGGTGGTGTAGCTATCTCACTCACCCTAGGAGCTTCCATTGGCCTCACATCTTCAGATTGCATTTCTCCCATTGCTCTTGCCAATTGATCTCCATCAACATCATCCAGATTGTCATGCCGACCTTGGCTCCCATTTGATTCATCAAACTTCACATCACAAGTTTCCTCAATCTGTCCACTTCCTTCATTGAATACCTCAGAAAGTCCTCCGAGGAGTATCCTAGAGAATCTCGTGTCCACCCTCGCTTTGAATTTGCCCAAGTGCTCCTCTTCTTCTTGATATAAACCTTGCATCCAAATACCTCAAGTAGGAGACATTGGTCGTCTTCCCATAAGCAGCTCATAAGAGGTCTTCTTGAGAAGCTTATGAATGTACAGCCTATTGATGCAATGACAGACTATGTTGATTGCCTCAGCCCAGAACACTTCAGAGGTTCCAAACTCATTAAGCATTGTTCTTGCCATCTCGATGAGTGTCTTGTTTTTCCTCTCAACCACACCATTCTGCTCAGGTGTGTATGTGACTGAGAACTGATGATCAACCCCTAGCTCATCACAAAACAACTCAACAGAGGTGTTAGTGAATTCAGTTCCATTGTCACTTCTCACCTTTTTGAGGGTACAATCAAAAATGTTTTGGGCTTTCTTTATAAACTTTTGAAAGTATCCCTCATTGGGGTTTTGTCGTAGAAAAGCCCAAGTGTATCGAGAGAAGTCATCAACAATGACCAAGCAATAGAGATTTCCCCCGATACTCACATATTTTGTTGGCCCGAAAAGATCCATGTGTAAAAGCTCGAGAGGTCGAGATGTAGACATGACATTCTTGGCAGATGTGAGCTTGCCACTTGCTTGCCGGGCCCGACAAAGCGCAAAGCTTGTCTTTCTCAAATGTCACATCTTGCACCCCAAGAACCAACTCGTTTTTGAAAAGTTTTTTCAAATTAGCCATGCCCACATGTCCAAGACACCTATGCCAAAGCCAACCAAGAGAGACTTTGGCAACAAGACAAGTCGAGATGGATGCGGCAGGCTCATTAAAGTTCACAAGAAACAAGTTTTCAAAACGAAAGCCTTTGAACACAGTTTTCTTATTTTTATTCAAAACCATCATTCCCTCAGATGAGAAGTTACAATGGAACCCCAAGTCGCATACTTGGGCAACAGAGAGAAGATTATAATTCAAAGTCTTAACAAGTAGCACATTATCAATTGAAAGATCTGAAGAGATTGCTACCTTCCCTGTGCCAAGCACCTTGCTCTTGCTTCCATCTCCAAAAGTGACCTTGGGGGAATGTTGTTGCCTTCCTCCCCTATTGAGGTGAACAACCGGGGGTTGCCGGTCATGTGTTGAGTGCACACACTGTCGATGATCCAATGGCACCCACCACTCCTAGAGTTCATCCGCATTAAGAAGAGATCACTTTTAGACTCAGGACCCACACAGAGGTCCCCGAGGGTTAGCCTTCAAACCAAACGCAACAGAGCAAATCGATCAATCAAAGACTTAGGCACCCAAACATATGCCTTATGCTCATTCTCACCTCAAACCAAAGATATCTAGCAACCACCTTACCCTTGTCATTCATCCTAAGCAAGTAGTGATCATACAACTCAAAGATGAGCTCTTGGAAGCTTGGGTTGGGTGTGCTTGGGAGTGTTTCTATTTTGGTTCCTAGGTGGAGCTTGTCTAGCAAAGTTTTGTCTAGGAGAACCATTCCGTAACATTTGTGGATGAGCTAACCAGTGGGAAACATGGGAGCTTGCTGCTTGTTGTAATGCATGGGAGGACCATTCCTATTGTTGTACCTAGGAGCGATTGCAAGCATATTGATTCCTAAGTTTCCATGTGGAGTTATAGTACCTAGGAGATCCTTGCCATGTGTTGTGCTCACAGCTTTCTAGGAGCATTGTTTCTAGTGTTCACATTTTTAGGCCCAATGTTGTTACTCTTGGTTTGGGCATGAGAGGAGTTTTGCTTCTTGGAAGGTGCTTGAGAACCTTTCTTTTCTTTCCTTAGGATCGTAGAAACCCAAACCGCCTTTTGGGTCGGTTTCTTTGTTTCTCAAGCATCTTGTTCAAAGCAACACTACCCTCATAGCACTTGGCAAGACCCTTGTCAAATTTCTCAAGCTTTGCCTTGAGTTCAAAGATTTTCAATAGCAAGTTCTCTAGCAGCTAGTGCAAATTTATATGTATCAGAGTGCACTCAATGTACTACATTAGAGGAACCACTAGAGCTAGATGCAATCATGGAACATTTAGCACATGTTTCAACAATAGGAGAAACAATGCTAGCAGAGAAGCAATCATGGCACATTAAGAAGAGAGATCATTGCTAGCAAGCAGCCTAATGTGATCGCAGTGTAATAAAGGCTTGTGAAAGGTATCATGACAGTCTCATTTGAAGCATCTCAAAGCAATCAAATTTCTCCTTAACCACCACTAGTCTACCCTCCTTGACAAAAGCGTTCCTCATGAATTTCTATGAGTGTGGTCCAGATGTCATGTGCAGATGCAAGATTACTAACCCTCTCAAACACCTCCATACTCAAGCCGTTGAACAAAATATTTTTAGCGTTAGGCCATCAGCAAAAGTTTTTTTGTTGGGGTGTGAGAGGTACACCTTCAAGGCAGTGATAACAATGCCATTCTCAACAAAGATCCCAAATGTCCTGCCCATAGATCAAGATATGTGGTCATGCGAATTTTCCAAAATGCAAAGTGTGACCCACTAAACAATGGAACCCTATTAGCAGCAACGCTATCCCCTTCGGCCATCTCTAAGCGGTTAAGCAAATTATAGAGATCCTATGCTCTGATACCAATTGAAAGGACCTAAGGCCGAGAGGGGGGTGAATCGAACTATTTTAATTTTATTCGCTATTGAACTTGGTCAATTAGTCAAGTTAAGCACCCAACTAGTGAATGAGCCCTACACAAGTCTAGTAGCGAAGTAAACACAAGTGCGAATAATAAAGGAGACAAGAGGGCAACCGATCTTTTATCGAGTTCGTGCAAGCACCTACTCGCTAGGAAGCTCGCCACACAGAAAGCCCGGACCCTTTCGTCCCTAATCCTCAATCCACTAGAAGAAGTTCGCTCCTCAACACATCGGAAGGAACTCCAACTTGTACAAGAATCGGCAGCCTTCACACGCCAAGGACCTCAAACACCCGACTTCACAGGGGAAGTCGACTTCGAGCACACCGAGGATTTAGTACATTTCCGACGACCGAGAAGATTTATGCACCGCCACGCCTAGCCGGCGACCACCACGCTGGTGGGTTTGCTTATGTTCACGGTCGATGAAGCTTGTGGTGGAGTTGAACTCGATGACAAGAAGTCCAAGAACACAATACCGTAGCACAACTAGACCACCACCTCTCCCACCATCGAGCTAGTCCAAGAACTCATGGGGAAGGCACAAGAACTTCGGGGATGACCGGAGGAGGCAAATTATGGCTTCTTCTTCCTCTCTCCCTCTCCCTCTCAATCTCAATCTCTCATGTTGGATTTAGGGAGATGATGGATGAACTAGGATGAGCTCTCACTCTCAAAGCTTGGGATGAACAAATGAGCTTTCTCCGCCTCCCACTAAATCCCACCTATTTATAGGGTTCAGCCGGGCCAATGGACTGATGAGATTAACTTGAACGAGATCGATGGCTAGCAAGAATCGACTTAGGTCGAAGGGCTTATCGGACGCGTCTGACGGGTTTATCGGTCAGTCCGATACTCCTCACTATGCAACTCCGATTTAGAAAACGATGCCCACCATGTGTTCGATCATGAAGGCAATGCATCGGACGCGGCCCCGATGACCTGGTCATGACAGGTGCACCTAGGTTCTTGTCTTGTCTTGATCTTGTCTTGTCTTGTCTTGTCTTGTGTCTCGCCTTTCCTGCTTTTTTCTTGTCTTGTCTTATGTCTCGCCTTGTGTCTTGTCTTGTGTCTTGTCTGCCTTGTGTCTTGTCTTGTGTCTTGTCGTGATCTTGTCTTTGTCTTATCGTGATCTTGTCTTGTCTTTTCTTATCTTGTCTTGTCGTGATCTTGTCTTGTCTTGTCGTGATCTTGTTGTGATCTTTGTCTTGTCTTGTCGTGATCTTGTCTTGTTTTGTCTTGTCTTGTCGTGATCTTGTCGTGATCTTTGTCTTGTCTTGTCGTGATCTTTATCTTGTCTTGTCGTGATCTTATCTTGTTTTGTCTTGTCTTGTCGTGATCTTGTCATGTCTTGTCGTGATCTTGTCTTGTCTTGTCGTAATCTTGTCTTGTTTTGTCTTGTCTTGTCGTGATCTTGTCATGTCTTGTTGTGATCTTGTCTTGTCTTGTCGTGATCTTGTCTTGATGCTTGACGTAGATGTAGCAGGCTTGAGCAGGAACGAAGACTCACGCAAAGAGTATAAGAGAAAAACTATGAAACGCAAGAGGCTTAATCTTGAAGTCCCTGTTGTCATCAATACCAAAACTTGATCTTACGGTCGGCTTGGAGAGGTAAACTTTAAAACCCGAGCTTGTCTGTTCGAGTTACAGCTGCCCGAAGCGACTAACTTGGTCTTCTCTCTTTCAGTTCATGAAGGGCACTATGGAGGACCTCGTGGAAGGCGTCACCGTCGAATGCAGCACCCTTCTGGTGGCCTTCCAAGAGCAACTCCGGATGAGGAGGCTCGAGGAGGAGCCCGCCAGACCACCAAAAGCCGAGCCTACAAGGTGAAGGTGAAGAAGTCAAGGCCCACTGCTCAAGAGAGGCAAGCCTTCCGCTGCTCTGTGAGGAGGCCGAGGAGATGCACGGCTGGCCGCAAGGGCTAGCACCGCTGGAGAGGAGGGTCCAGAGCCGGACGAGCAAATTAACACCGCTGCAGCAAAGAGCTAGTCGAGCAAAGATCTCGACCGAGCAACAAGCGCGCCAAGACCGAAGAGGTCGAGGCTTTCCGTGCGTAAGACGGACACCGTTGACGCCGAAAGCGATTTTCTCGCTATACGACCATGTCTTTCGGTTCACAAGAATGTTGTTGTTACGCTCCAAATGCTTTAATGGAGAAGACTTTCCGTAACAAATATGGAAGGAACCTGGATGTCTATGTCAACGACATAGTTGTAAAGAGCAAGTATGCTCCAGATCATGTAAAAGACCTGGCCGAGTCTTTTCGTAATCTCACTAGGCATCGAATAAAGTTAAATCCAGAGAAGTGTACCTTTGGTGTTCGATCTGGAATGTTGCTCGGTTATGTCATTGGTTCGCAAGGAATCTCTGCTAACCCAGAAAAAATCGAGGCCATTGTAAACATGCTGGCTCGACTACCGTCAAGGAAGTTCAGAGCCTCACCGGACGGATGGCTGCCTTGAGCAGGTTTTTTTCCCGCTGTATTAACGCTGGCTGCCCTTCTTAAGGCCCCGCGTTAGCATAATGGTTTCGAGTGGATACCGAGGTCGATCGATCTTTCCAAGATCTCAAGCAATACTGCTCAATCCACTTGCCTTGACTACCCCCCGCCATGGCGAGCAGCTTTTTGTCAGACTTTATGATGCCGCAAGCGGTGAGCGCGGTCTTGACGGTGGAAAGGGAAGGCATCCAAATGCCAATCTATTATGTGAGCGAGGTACTTCACGGATCAAAGGAGCTGCACTCGAGGTCCGGTCGCTTCACGCCTTTGCTCGTGTCCTCCAGAAGCTTCGCATTACTTCCAGCGATCAAACATCGGGTCCCAACAAAGTTTCCTCTTGGAGAAATCCTAAGGAACAAGGAAGTCATGGACGATAGCTAAATGGGCAATGGAACCGCGAATTCGACATTCGCTTGTCGCCCGAATCGCTATTAAGTCCTAGGTCTTAGCTGACTTTGTCGCCGAGTGGACCTCGCCTGCCTAAATCCTAGGAAGCTCCCCGAGCAACCCGATGACCCCCCGACCATGTTTTTGATGGCTCGCGACCGAAACTCGGGCTGGTTTTGTTCTCATCTCCCTTAAGGAGAGCAACTCTAGTTTTCTATCCAACTACACTTTGCAACAAGCAACAACGCCATGAGTACGAGGCCTCCTCGAGGGACTAAGAGCGCAAGTCGCCAAGGCCCAACGACCGTCTGCGAAGGAGATTCACAAATAGTCATCAATCGTAAACAAGGAGTATCGCTGCGATTACTCAATGGCGCGACACCGGTTGAAGGGAGGAAGTTGAGCGCACTTTCGATTTTTCGAGGTGCTCTTCGTGCCTGTGAAAGACAACTTCTTGGTCAACCAACTATCCAAGTATGGATCTTCATGCGAACCTCGCTTAGCAGGGTGCTCGCCGAGCACCTTTACAAGCCTCTATCACGCCTCCGGACGAGGCAACAGAGATGTGGTGCTGCTCCACATCGAAAGGTGTCATGGATCGGACAACGCCATTTGTCCCAGACGCTGCGTATGGGACCTCGCCTCAATACGGCCGAGCTGCCCGCTTATAAGGCGGCTAGTCCATACAAGCTTGTGGACGCATCCTTACCGCCAAGGTGCTCGAGTCCTTCCAAATGCATCTCTCAACAGAGGGTGTGTTCCTTCTAGGGACATACACGGGTGCTCAGGGCAACCACGCCTCCTTCGTAACTCCGTCGGCAAAGCGCTTCGCATGGGCTATTATTGACCTACAAATGCTACAAAGATGCCCGGACATAGTGACTAAGTGCAAGGCTTGCCAATTTCACGCCTGAAGGCACATAAGCCCGCCTAAGAGCTCCAAACGATCCCCCATCTTGGCCTTTCTCCACATGGGGTCTGATCTCGCCGCCCGCTCCCTCAAGGGGTACAAGGGCTACACACACTTGCTTGTCACCATCCACACTTTTACAAAGTGGATTGAGGCAGAGCGGAGCCTCGTGGTCATCTCTTCACGTTAAAACGGCAGGCGCTTTTTTCAAAAGCAACGTGGTCTCGCGCTCGATTCCCCACAAGTCGATCACCGATAACGGTACCCGCTCGTGGTTTAGCTATTCCGTGAATATCGCTAACACCGGGCACTAAGGTTCGCTTCACTCGGGCTCATCCACGTAGCAATGGAGTAGTCGAGCGAGCTAACGGGCAGATTGTCCAGGTATCAACGGCGCTGTTCGCGCACTCCGAAAGCACAACAAGGCCCGGGTTGACGGTTCCTTCCGTCTTCCGGGCTTCGTGACTACGCCAACCGCGGCAACCAGGAAACTCCTTTCCAATTGGTCTACGTGCGGCTTCATCCCGCTCACGAATAGTACTCGCCGCTTCACACGAAGCTAGGTCAACTTGGTTGACGACGAGCAAGAGCACTTACTCCATCTCGATCTCCTCAAGGCACACGCGAACGGGCACAAGTCGTAATGGCGCTAGCTTAGCAGAAGCTCTTCACAAGACGCCGCCAAACCAGTTCCACCAAGGGCTTTGAAGGCGGCGACCTCGCTTTGGCGCCGTGTCTGTAACCAGTCCAATGCCAACAAGCTAACTCCCCGATGGGAGGGCCCGCTCACTGTCAAGCTTTCACCGCTGCCCGGGCTGTTCGCCCGCAATGGAGGACGGAGAGAGCCGACCAAAGACTTGAATATCGATCATCTTCGTAAGTTCTTGTGTAGGTCTTTCGTGTTTGCTTGGCTTCGCTTTTGTCATACTTCGCCTTTGTTCGCCCAAGTCTTTCGGCTGCTATGTAAAGTTCAATCCAATAAAAGTGAAATTTCGCGTCCTCGCGCCCTTTTCACATCTCTATCTTCTCGACACCTCTCTCGTAACACTTGATGGTCTGCCTTGTCTTAGAACTCTGGTTCAGAACCTTCGGGTTTCCGCCCGATCTAGTTTCAACAAGTTCCTAAACTCGTGGTTGCGAAACGGCTTTTTCGCCCGCTGCTAAGTTCTGCTCGTGAAGCCTCCGCTGCAGAGGCACTTACCGCCACTTCAAGACAACCACTTGGCAAAGCTCGCTTGTAAGCCCCCACGGCAAATGCACTTTCCTTGTTCGGTTCAACTATGAATCGCCTAACTTACGCCGACGAAAGCGCCTCGATAAGTCGATCAGATACGGGTGTCACTTATCACTCTAAGCACGCGCTCGAATTCCAGAACTTAGGTCTTCGAGCAACGTCTGCATCGGGGCTAGGTGTCGCTTTTCTTGTGCACTGCTCAGATTCGCAAACTCAGTTTTCGAGCCACCGCACAATGGGGCCGACTTGGGCTAAAGCATTCTACCGTTTTCTTTAAAACTTTCTAGCTTGCAGCCTTTTGCTCTTAGTTTTCTGCTCGTTTGTCTTTTTGCTTTTTTTGGTGGAAAAAGTAAGTCTTATCGCAAAAGGTAAGTCTTTATTGCACATTAACAAAAGTTTCAGTACAAGGTCTTTTCTAAGTTATAGTCAAGGATGCTACTTAGGAGCAAGCTACCCTTTAGCTCCTCAATTTCTAACTTGAGGCTCACGACTTCACCTTGAGCCTTGATTCCTTCCCGGCTTCAGCTGAGACGCTCGATTTCTCCTTGCTTCGGCTTGGTCTGTTTCGTGGCCTCCGCCTCAATGGCTTCGACCTTCTTGTCTTGGCCTCGTCACCGGCTTGATGCGCTTTCTTTGTCTGGAGGTTTTCGACCTCCCTGTTAGAGCTGCAAGTCCCCACGACTTACCTCCGACCGAGGCGCTACCACCTTGAGCTGCCTCGCCACCTCCTTGGCCCATTCTTCACAGGCGCCTCGCACCGCCTGGTTCTCAACCTCCTGGGAGTCACTGGATGATTGCCTCCTGGCTAGTTGGGCCTTGAGCTTTTCACCTTCGCTTAGCCCGCCCGCTCTTGGTCAGTGCAGAGGGCTCTCACAATCCCATCGCTCGAGATGCTCCCGAAGCTCGCTATGACGGCGCAAGGCCGACGGTGACGCCTTCACGAGGTCCTCCATGGTGCTCTCCACGAACTCGAAAGAGAGAAGAACAAGTCAAGCTTTTGGGCAGCTCTAGCCCGAGCAGCATGTAGTTTCGGGTTTTGAGGATTACCCTTCCAAGCCGCCGCTTCCAGACCCCAAGCAGCGATCTTCAAGACTATGGGTCACGGCTCGCCAGGCGCACAAGGCCGGGCGCTGTGACCTTCCGCTTGTCTTCCCAGGCGCGCGCTGGCTCGCTTTAGGGCAGCTTGCAGCAGCGAGCCATCGCCTCGCCTCGCCTCGCCTCTCCCCCCCCCCGCCTGCTCGGCCAGGTGATCGGCGCTTTGCTTGAGACGCCGGGTAACGGACGAGGTGACTTGTGCCCCCGCTCATGATCCTCTTTTTTGCTCCCCGGAGGCAGGGATTTCTCCCCGCCGGAGGTTGCCGCCGCCACAGGATGGTCTTCCCCGCGACGAGTGTCCAATGAGAGGCCGCTCGCCCCGCTTTGGGGGCAAGGTGAGCCGAAACCGCGCTCCGCCTTCGTGGCGCCGTGATCCGCCTCTTGGGCCTCCACCAGCTTGATCGCCCTTCAAGGCATCGATTCGGGTCACCGGGTAGCTCGACCAAGACCCACGCCGCCAGCCTTGTCCTTCAGGCAGCAGCCTGCCGTCATGAGGCACCGTAGGTGCTCGGGCAACAAGGATCGCCACCGCCGATGCACGAGTCCGCGCGCACTTTCTTCTTGGACAAATGATGAAAAGGAATAAGTTAAACTCGCACCGCTAGGTAAGGTGTGGAATCGAAGGTTAACATCGCATACCCGCCATGAGGGCTTGATCTTCTTCTTCGCCGCCAAAACTTTCCACCTTTTTCTGGGCCTTGGCTTTTTGTCCGCCTTTGGCCTCCGGATGTCGGCGGGTGACAAGCTCAGCCCCTCGCTGAGCCGAAGCGCTTCTCGCTTAACGCCGTTTTTCCTTGCGCTGCGACTTCTTCTTCGAGCCTCCTCCGCCGGGCGACTTGTTGCACTTGCTCCATGCGGCCCGTGAGCCTCGCGATAACGCTCAAGCCGAGGGTCGGATCCTAACCTCTTCGCCGCTTTGCTCGGGCGAGGACGGAGGGCTTGGTCGCTGCCCACTTGGTTGGCCGCATGCGGCGCTTTGGCTTGCTCGGTGTGCTTGCTGTCACGGGGCTTTTTCGAGGGTCATGCGCCGCCATGGCGTGGCGAGTTCCGCTGGCTCACCGCCACCTTGGGCTTCGTGGCCACCTTGGCCTTACCTTTATCGCTTGCTTTTTCGGATCCCGAGAGTTCTCCACGATCCTCCAAGGATCACTGATCCTCCTGCTCATTTGAGAAGCGAATGTTAGCATCTTTAGCAAGATTTAGTCTAGAGAGATAGATCTGGTTTAAAGACTTACTCGCCTCAGGCGGATTTAGCACGCTATGCTGGCAGTGAAGGCCACCTCGCCGTGACTTCGCCGTCTTTCTTCACGCTTTTCAAGACGGAGTCGACCTGTCCGGGTCACCCATGCGCCGGTTGAGATCACCGCCTCGAAAGGTGAGAATCATAGTCCCAAATGGATGAATCACAAAGAAAGGTCGAGTCTTAAAGGCACTTACCGTGTTTCCCTAGAGATGTCTTCCCATCCTCTATCTTATAGAAGGATAGGGTCTTCCGAGCGGATAGATCCTGCTTGTTGTAGACTCGGATGATCTCCCCGCCTGTGAGCTCGAGGCACACAAGGGAGGCGATCTTCCTTGTCAAGTACTCAGCCTCCATGGACATCTCCGCCGAGGCATGGGGGTTCCTTCACGGCGCCTTTCCTCGGTGAATATGAGTTGTTGTCGCCGCTCACTTGTCAGAAACCACCTCATCCACCACGTGCCCATTGAGTCGAGTAGCGGACGGGGTACGGCAAGGCTGTCAAGGGTAGTCTTGAGCTTGAGATAGTAGCACCTGTTGCTGAAAGCGGAGCGCTCCTCGTTACTATGTAGTAATGGAGGAACACCCCACCGACGGGTCGATTCTCGATAGCCTCGACAAGTGTGCAAAGACGGCCATCCGAGGATGGAGTTCGGATTGAGGTTCGCCACCTAACCACCGATGTTGAAGAAGGCTCCACGGTCGCCTGGAGACCCCATCCTAATAAAGGCGAATCGCTCGGTTGATTTAACTCGCCCTCGAGCGGCTTCGGAGTTTCTCCTCCCCGGCAGCTTCCACCATCAAGGCCGATGTGGTCTCTTCCTCCCAAACCTTCAAGTCTTCCTCGTCATGCCGGTGCTCGAGAATTTGGCCATAGCAAATTCCTGTGTTTGGACGAAAGGTGATTTGGTGGAGTTTGGTTGTTTGATGTTGAGCGCGGTTGGAACTAGGGCTTGGGAAGGAAAGGCGTGAGAGCAGAAGTGGCTAGCCACGGGCGGTTTGGGTGCTCTTATAGACCCAAACGAGCAGCTTTGCAACGGTTCTTTGTCACTAAACGGCTAGTTTTACCATAACGGCTAAGTAAAAACGGTCGTCTGTTTTTCAGCGTCCGCGCTGAGGGCTAGGTGCTCTGCTCGGATGGGTGTTGTCGGGGATTAGATCACGGCCCATTGCCATGGCCCACTCGACGACGCCCAATATAATAGCCTTACCAGGCCCAGCCTCGAAGGTTCTATCTCGCCCATATGCATCCCGTCAACAGCTTCTTGGTCAGCACGGCATGAATGGCTAAGACTTCCGCTTGAGTCCGACTAACAGAAGCTCGACGGTTACGAGAAGATCTTGACGTGGCTTCCCGGATTGGATAAGGAGTCGATCCCAAGACTAGAGTATGCCATATCCGCCGGATATGTTTGGCATGTAATCGAGTTCGTTTTATCTCGTAGTTAGCCCTACCCGATATTCCCTAGATCGGTTTGCTCAAGACTATATAAATGTGGCCCTATGGCGCTTAGAGGGACTCGGCATTTGAGTTTTACGACTTGATCTAGCTCTTAGACATCTGTATTCGCCAGGTTATTCCATAATCTCGCCGAGACTTGTTCGCCTCTGCCGAGCCATCTCTTGTATTCATCTCTCGATATATAAGAAAGGCCGGACGAGGGCTATTATCTCCCGAGAGGCCCGAACCAGATAAAACCCCCGCCTCCTGCTCGCGTCGTCGTGGTTGTTCGGGCGGTCTCCTATCTCCTCTTTGAAGAACCTTGGTTGACTTGGGTCGATATCCCAACCGCCGACACCGGGCGCCGTCTGCGGGGACACGCAGACGAGCATGTCGAACTCCATCGCCGATACAGAGATACTTCCCGAGGGCTACGACTCGTGGCGATGTGATGTCTCATCCTCGCCGCTCAGACGACTGCTCGTCTCGAACGCCTCCGCATCCGGAGGCGACGCCTCGCCATACGGCGTAGATAGCTCTCGATCGCACTCCCGCTATCGACGATTTACCACGGAACCGATGATCTTTACGACGGTTTAGATTTATCGATTCCAAGGCTATGTCGGTAGATTCTACCGTGGAGACACAAATGATGACACCGCCTAGCATACTCCGCATGGCCCTCGCAGATTAACATGGCCGTAGGAACCTCTCGAGGATCCCGCACGGCCGTGGCGGCCGGGCGAGGTCGGGCAGATTAACTCGCCGCATCATGACGAGGTCGCCAGTCGCCGCGAAAGCAGACGCCATTCGCCGCAGCCTCGACGATTCCATCAATCAAACCCAGCACGGTTTCATGACCGCTGTAAGCGACCGCCGCGACCCACCTCGCTGCATCGCCGCTTAAATCTCCCGCAGAAGCTTCCCTCGCTCGGGTCAATTTCGCGGACCGGACTCCCGGCGTAACGCGATGGTTCAGTGGATCCCAGACCCATAGATCAAAGTCGGAACGGCTCGAGGCTATGGCAACGGTCCTAGATCCGCTAATCGCCGATCTCGCCCGCATGGGCGATGTCATATGACTAACCTAGAGCGATCGGTCAAGGCCTAAAGTCTCTAGGAGAAGTCAACAACTCCTCCAGCAATAAGCAGCCCAAACCGCCTCGAATGATTCGGACACCGATCGATCGCATGACCCTGGCCACCGCCGAAGATCATCGCCCATGAGCAAAGCTACCCGTGGTCGCCGCCGCCGCCTGGGCCCTCGTAGTCATCGCGACCACAGGGCAAGCGCTGCTGATGATCACGGACGGTCCCCGTGAGGAGCGGCTGCCGCCACCACGAGGAAGGAGCGTGGTGGATTATCCCGAGAGAGTTTCTCCGTGCCGAGTCCTCCCTGCTCAGCAGAGTTCCTCCGCAACAGACCAACGCCTTCAAGACTAGGTTCTCGCCGGGAAGGTGGCTGGCATATGCCCTGGTCGCAGGCTTTTTCCGACGAAGCCCGGCCGTCCCGGTGGCCTCAAAATTCAAGCCCGCCACATGGAGAGGTACAATGGGACCTGTAACCTGCAGAGGAATTCCTTTTCATTCACGCTACGCCATCATGGCGGCCGGGGTGACGAGCTCGTTATGGCTAATTACCTCCCGACCGTCTTGAGGGCGCCGCCGGACGTGGCTGTTCAATCAGCAAGAGGGTTCCATCACTCATGGAACCAGCTTTGTGACGCCTCGATTGCTAATTTCCGCAGTCATATGCGCGTCGGGCAAGGAGGATGATCTGCATCAGATGATCCAGATGAACGGGAGACCTCCCGCAACTTCGTGAAGCGTTTCATTAAGATCCGCAACACGATCCCAACATCTCGGATGAATCTTGTTCGCGCTTTCAAAAACGGAGTCCGCGACGAAGCGGCTCACCCAGATCTCGAGATCAATGAGACTCGGACCGCCAACGACTGTTCAAGGCGGCCGATCACATGCTAACGCTGCAGCGCTGCTTCAAGACAAAAAGGCGTCGACAAAAGCGAGCCGCCTACCCCTCGTGTGGATGAGAAGAAGAAGAGCAAGAAGAATGTTCCCGGTGACAAGAAGTCCCGTAAGAAGAAAACAAAGGTGATGCTAACAATACCGCCGCAGGTATGGATCGCGACCTCCTCCCAAGGACGGGCGTAGAAGCCCAACAATAATTACAAGGGCAAAAGGCCCGCCAGGAGGCGGACAAGGCAAGAAAGGTCCGAGCGATCGATTTTGTAAGTTCCACCAAAGACTACGGCATGACATACGCCATCAGAACTTGGGCCGCAAAGCTCAAGATTTCTACAACGGCAAGGGCCCAATGCCCACCCGCCCGAACATGGTGATGCCGGTAAGGCTGTTACCAAACCGACGATGGTGATCGAAGATGATGACGAATATCAAGAACCCGCGGAACCATATCGCCGCCATTTTCGCGGTTCTCGCTTTACACCTCTTGGCGCAATTTCAAGGAAGCCGCCGAGGTCCACAACGCCGAAAAGGCAAAACCTCATGAATCGATGAAGTGGACCGAGGTCCCCATCTCCTTCTCAGAGGATTGCCCCACCGATGACAAAGCCTCAGCCGCCCCATCGTGGTCGCCCACCATCGCTAACGCGAGAGTTGGCCGTGTCTTAGTGGACGGCGGAGCGCTTTGGACTTGCTTTCGCTAAAGTCCCGGACGAGATGCAAATTCGCTCCAAGTCAAGGAAGTCGCAATGCCCTTCTACGGAATTGTTCCGGAGAAGCCGCTGCCGCTGGGGGTGTCGCCCGCCTCGCCACCTTCGCAACCCGAGCAACTTCCGAACAGAGTTGATCACTTTCGACGTGGTCGATTTCCGTCACAGATAACGCAATCTTGGGCAAGCCATCTCTCGGAAGTTTATGGTCAGGTCCCACCACGCTTACCATTGCGTGAAGATACCGGTCCTAACGGCAGTGATCACGATCAAGGGCAATTACAAAGCCGCCTCGATTGCGACGAGCGCCCCTTTGCCCCGGTCGATCAACTTCGCCACAAGCCTCAAGTTCCGCACAAGTCTCAGACGCTCTAGGATCTCCTCCACCAGGGGAGAAACTATAGTTCACTGCCGCTTGACGATACTTCCAAGATAGCTCACTTGGGGCCAACTGACCCCAAATAGGAAAGCGAAGCTTATTGCCTTCCTCCGAGCTAATGCAGTATGTGTTCACCGAGCCATCTCGACATGCCCGAGTCCCAAGGGAGGTAATCGAGCACAAACCGTCAGTCCGGCCGATAAAAAGCCTCGTTCGCCAAGCTTCCGCTGGAATTCAAACAGGATCATCAAAGATCGCCATAAACCGCCATCGGGTTCATCCGCGAGGTTGATCACACCGAGTGGTTAGCCAACCCTATCATTGTAAAGAAGAAAGGCGGCAAGTGGAGGATGTGTCGATCACACGATTCAACGCCGCTTGTCCTAAGGACAATTTCCGCTTCAGATTGACCACCGGTCGATGCGATCAGGATGCCCAGCTTCGAAGTTTTTTAGATGCTTACTCCTGCTACCACCAAATAAGCATCTCCCCGAGGATGAAGAGAAGATCGCCATCACCCCTTTCGCACTTTCTTCGCTATAATGACCATGTCTTTCGGTCTCGCAAGAATGTCGGTGCTACGCTCCAGCGCTTTAATGGAGAAGACCTTCCGTAACAAATGCTGAAAAACTCGGAGGTCTATGTCGATTTACATAGTTGTAAAGAGCAAGTATGCTCCGTGATCATGTAAAAGACCGGCAGAGACCTTTCACAATCTCACCAGCACCGGATAAAATTAAATCTAGAGAAGTGTACCTTTGGTGTTCGATCCGAATGTTGCTCGGCTATGTCATTGGTTCGCAAGGTATTTCGCCAACCCTGAAAAATCGAGGCCATTGAAAACATGCAGCTCCAACTACCATAAAGGAAGTACAGAGCCTCATCATGGATGGTCGCTTCTAAGGTGTTTATTTCCGTCAAGGCTAACGCGGGTTGCCCTTTCTTAAGGCCCCGCAAGCACAATGGTTTCGAGGGATGTAGAGGTTTATAGATCCTTCCAGATCTGAAGCACACCGCCCAATCCTCCCGTTTTGACTACCCCCGCTGCATGGCGAGCAGCTCCTACGGTACTCTAGGTTGCACGCCACAAGCGGTGAGCGCCGTCTTGACGGGCCGAAAGGGAAGGCATCCAATGCACTCAATCTATTACGTGAGCGTAGGTACTTCACTGATCAAAGGAGCGCACCGAGGTCCGTGCTCCCACGCCTTTGCTCATGTCCTCCAGAAGCTTCGCCACTACTTCCAGCGATCAACACCGGGTCCCGACCACGCCCTCCGGGAGAAATCTTACTGAACAAGGAATCTAGCGGACGATAGCTAAGGGCAATGGAACTAGCAGAGTTTGATCTGCTATTTGCCGCCTGAATCGCTATTAAGTCACAGTGTCCTAGCCGACTTTTGTCGCTGAATGGACTTGCCCGCCAAATCCTGTGGAGCTCCCGAGCAACCTCGATGAACCCTCTTGACCATGTTTTTGATGGCTCGCAAGACCGAAACTCTGGGGCTGGTTTTGTTCTCATCTCCTCAAGGAGAGCAACTCCAAGATTCTATCCAACTACACTTTATGGTGACTAACAACGCCGCAGAGTACGAGGCCCTCCTCACGGACTAAGAGCGCAAGTCGCTTGGTGTCCAACGGCCGACCGTGAAGGAGATTCACAAATGGTCATCAATCAGTTAACAAGGAGTATCGCGTCGCGATAACTCAATGGCGCGACACCTGGTTGAAGCGGAGGAAGTTGGAGCGCATTTTCGATTTTTCGGCGTTTTCGTGCCTGTGAAGGACAACTTCCCGCCGACCAGCCTATCCAAGTTTGATCCTCACGCGAACTCGCTTCCGGCAGGGTGCTCGCCGAGCACCTTCACAAGCCCTCAATCGCCTCCGGACGAGGCAACAGAGACAGTGGTGCCGCTCCGCATCGAAAGGTGTCGCTGGATCGATAACGCCATTTGTCCAAGATTTTGCGATCGGACTCGCCGACGACGGCCGAAGCGCTCCTTGCCATAAGGCGGCTGCTCCATACAAGCTTGTGGACGGCATCTTTACCACCGAGGTGCTCGGGAGTTCTTCCAAGTGCATCTCGCAACAGGAGGGTGTGTTCCTTCTTAGGACATACACGAGGGTGCCGGGCAACCACGCCCTTCAGACTCGTCGGCAAAGCTGCCGCAGATGGGCTATTATTGGCCCATCATGCTAAAGATGCCCGGACATCGTGACTAAGTGCAAGGCTTGCCAATTTCACGCCCGAAGGCACACAAGCCCGCCAAGAGCTCCAAACAATCCCCATCTTGGCCTTTTTCCACATGGGGTCTGATCTCGCCGCCCATTCCCTAAGGGGTACAAGGGCTATACACACCTGCTCGTCGCCATAGACACTTTTACAAAGTGGATTGAGGCAGAGCCTGTGTCGTCTCTTCACGCCAAAACGGCTGTTCGCTTTTTCAAAAGCAGCGTGGTCACGCGCTTTGGGATCCCCCATAAGCTGATCACGATAATCTGCACCAGGGCCAAGCTTAGTTATTCTAGGAATATCATAATACCGGGTACCAAGGTTCGTTTACCGTGGCACACCCACGAGCAATGGAGCAATGAGATAGCTAATCTGGATGATAGTCCGTGGTATTAAACGGCGGTATTTGCTGCTTCCGAACGAGCACAAAGAAGGTTCGGTTGACGGTTCCTTCCGCCCTCCGGCAGCAGACTACGGCCACCGCATCGGGAAACTCCTTTCCAATCGGGTCTATGGTGCAGGTTATCCCGTCATTAAGTCAGATGTTCGCTTTCAAGACGAGCTCGGTCAACCTAGTTGACGACGAGCAAGAGCGCCTCGATCTCGATCTCCTCAAGGCACACGAACCGGCACAAGTCGAATGGCACGCTACCAAAGAAGCTCTTTCGCCGCACGCCAAATCAGTTCGACTAAGGGCTTTGAAGGTCGGGCTCATATGCATCCCGCCAATGCCTTTCTTGGTCAAGCACGCAGAATGGCTAAGACTTCGCTTGAGTCCACACGAACAGTAGTTCTCGACGGCTACGAGAAGACCCGACGTGGCTTCCCGGATTGGATAAGGAGTCGTGATCCCTAAGACTAGAGTATGCCATATCTCGCCGGGATATGTTTGGTATGTAATGAGTTCACATTTATCTCGTAGTTAGCCCGCCCGATATTCCTCGTAGATCGGTTTGCTCAAGATTATATAAACAGGCCCCTATGGCGCTAGAGGGACTCCGGCATTTGAGTTTTACGACTTGATCTAGCTTCTTAGACATCGGGTATTCGCCAGATATTTCCATAATCTCGCCGAGATTTGTTCGCTCCTGGCCGAGCCATCTCTTGTATTCATCTCTCGATATATAAGAAAGGCTGGACGAGGGCTATTATCTCCCGAGAGGCCTCGAACCAGATAAAAACCCCGCCTCCTC
>JAYEVB010000088.1:0-29862 GCA_036346415.1 Raddia guianensis | reverse complement strand
GGATTTCTCCTGCAGGGAACGTGGTTTGACCAGATTTGATGCTACCTGAAGTAGTGGCGAAGCTTCCAAGGACATGAGCAAGGCGTAGAGCGCTTCGACCTCGTGGTAACGCCTCCTTTGATCCGTGAAGTACTCGCCACGTAATGTATTGGTCGTCAGATGCCTTCCCTTTCGACCGCCAAGACCGCTGGCCACCGCTTGTGGCGGTAACCTAGGTACAAGCAGAGTCGCTCGCCATGCCGCGGGTAGTCAAGACGGAGGATTGCATGTATCGCTTCGATCTTGGAAGGATTTATCGCTTCTTCTCGGCCCATTCGAAACCATTGTGCTTGCTGCTAGGCCTTGAAGAAGGGCAACCCGCTCTCGCCTTTGACGGAAAATAACCGCTTAGAGCAGCCATCCGCCTGCGGAGACTCGGGCCTCCTTTACGGAAGTTGGAGCCTCGTGATATTTTCAATGGCCTCGATTTTTTCAGGTATAAGCGTAAATACCTTGCGATCCAATAACATAACCGAGCAACATTCCAGATCGAACACGAAAGGTACACTCTCTGGATTTAATTTTATTCGATGCATGGTGAGATTACGAAAAGTCTCGCCAGTCTTTTATATGATCCGAGCAAACTTGTTTTACAACTATGTCGTCGACATAGACCTCTGTGTTTTTTCACATTTGCTCGACAATGGGCGCCGACCGTGGGGACACGCAGATCGAGTATGTCGAACTCGGGCCAAGGATACAGAGATACTTCCCGAGGGCTACGACTCGTGGCGATGTGATGTTTCATCCCTATCGCTCAGATCGATATGTTCGGTCTCAACACTTTCCGTGATCTGGTACGGAGGTCTCCGCCATATGGCGTAGATAGCCGCAGATCGCACTCGCGCATTGACGATGACTACGGAACCGATGATCTTTACGACGGTTTAGATCTATCGGATTCCAAGGCTATGTCGGTAGATTCTACCTGTGGAGACACACCGATGACACCGCTTAGCATACCTTCGCATGGCCCCCCGCAGCATTAACATGGCCGGCGAAACCTCCGAGAATCCTCGCACGGCTGTGGCTATGGCGAGGTCGGGCAGGTTAACTCGCCGCACTAAGATGAGGTCGCTACCGGTCAGCCACTAACAAGACGCCATTCGCCGCAGCCTCGACGATTCCATCAATCACAATTTGGCACGGTTTCTCATGACCGTAAGCGATGGCTGCCGACCACTGCGGCGGCCGCTTAAGTCTCCTGTACAGGAAGCCCCTGCTCGGGTCAATTCCTCGCGGACCGGATTCCACGGGCGTAACGCGATGGTTTAGGATCCCGGACCCATAGATCGAGTCTGAACGCTCAAGTTATAGCAACGGCCCTCGATCACCAATCGCTGATCTCACCAAGATGGGCGATGGCGTCTGCGCTTCAACCTAGAGCGATTGGTCAAGGCCTAAGGACTCTAGGAGAAGTCAACAACTCCTCCAGCAAGCAACTAAACCGCCCTAATGATTCAATAAGATCGATCGATCAAGGACCTCGCCACCATCGGCGATCACTGCCCATGAGCAAGGCACTACCGTGGTCGCCGCTGCCGCCAAGTCCTCGTAGTCATCGCGACCACAGGGGCAAGCCGACGCGATGATCACGGACGATCCTCGAGGAGGAGCGCTGGCCGTCATGACCACGAGGAAGGAGCGCAGAATTGTCTCGAGAGAGTTTCTCCGTCAATCATCCCGCCACAGAGTTCCTCCGCCAAGAACAGACCAACGCCTTTCTCAAGACTAGGTTCGCCGGGAAGGTGGCCGTCATATGCTTTGGTCAGGGCTTTCTCGACGAAGCTTCGGCCGTCCGGGGCTCTTCAAAGTTCAAGCCCGGCCACATGGAGAGGTACAATGGGACTCGTAACCCAGAGGAATTCCTTTCCATTTCACGCTACGGCCATCATGGCGCCGAGGGTGACGAGCTTGTTATGGCTAATTACCTCCCGACCGCTCCTGAGGGCGCCGCCGGACGCGGGCTGTTCAATCGCCAGGAGGGTTCCATCAGCTCATGGAACCAACTTTGTGACGCCCGATCGCTAATTTCCGAGTCAAGTTGCGCGCCGGGCAAGGAGGATGATCTCGCATCAGATGATCCAGATGAACGGGAGACCCTCCGCAACTTCGCGGAAGCGCTTTCATTAAGATCCGCAACACGCATCCCTTTAACATCTTGATGAATCGTTGTCCGCGCTTTCAAAACGGAGTCCGACGAGCGGCTCACCCAGATCTCGAGATCATCGAGACTGGACCGCCAACGCACTGCTCATATGGGCTGATCTATGCCAACGCTGCAGAGCGGCAGTTCAAGATAAAAAGGCGTTGACAAGGGCGAAGCGTCTACCAACCTCGTGTGGATGAGAAGAAGAAGAGAAGAAAGAACCCGTGACAAGAAGTCCGTAAGAAGAAAAATAAAGGTGATGCGAATAATACCGCCGCTGGTATAGATCGCGACCTCCTCCCAAGGATGGAAGAAGAAGCCCAATAACTACAAGGGCAAAAGCCCGCTTAGGGAGGCGGACAAGGCAAGAAAGGTCGGGTTTACCGATTCTCGCAAATTCCACTAATACTACGGCACGCACATACGCCATCGCAGAACTTGACCGCAGCTCAAGATTTCTACAACGCAAGGGCCCAATGCCCACCCCCGCCTGAACAAGGTGATGCCGTAATGCGGTTACCAAACCGACGATGGTGATCGGAAGATGATGATGAATATCAAGAGCCCGTGAACCATATCGCCGCATCTTCGGGCGCCTTTCGGCTTATATTCTTTGCCAGCCTCGAGGAAGCCGCCGGAGGTTCACAACGCCGAAAAAGGCAAAACCTCACCGAATCGATGAAGTGGACCGAGGTCCCCATCTCCTTCTCTCAGAGGATTGCCCCATTGGGATGACCAAGCCTCCGCTGCTCCTTCGGTGGTCGCCCACCATCGCGAACGCGAGAGTTGGCCGTGGTACTCAGAGATCGCGGAGCGCTTTGGACTTGCTTTCGCTAAGGTCTTGGACGAGATGCGATTCCTCGCTCTAAGTTGAAGGAAGTCGTAATGCCCTTTCTACGGAATTGTTCCGGAGAAGTCGTCTGCCGCTAAAGGTGTTGTCCCGCCTGCTACCTTCGCAACCCAAGCAACTTCCGGACAGTAGTTGATCACTTCTGACGTGGTCGATTTCCCATCCGCAGATAACGCGATCTTGGGCAAGCCATCTCTTGGTATGTTCATGGCCGTGTCCCATCATGGATACCATTGCTTAAGATACCAGTGCCCTAACGGTGTAATCACTCAAGGGCAATTACAAAGCTGCCTCGATTGCGACGAGCGCCCTCCGCTCGTTGACCAGCTTCCGCCATGTCTCAAGTTCCGCAGACTCAAGTCTCAGACGCTCTAGGGTCTCCTTCACCAGGGGAGAAACCAAGGAAGTTCCGTTGTCCCTTGATGATACTTCCAAGATAGCTCACTTAGCTAACTGACCCCAGATAGGAAAGCGAGCTCATTGCCTTCCTCCGAAGCAATGCAGTATGTGTTTGCTCGGGAGCCATCCGACATGCCCGAGTCCCAAGGAGGTCATCGAAAGCACAACCGGTCAGTCGGCCGACAAAGCCTGCTCGCCAAGCTTGCCGCTCAATTCAAACAGGATCATCAAAGATCACCTGGCAAACCGTCACGCCGGGTTCATCCATGAGGTTGATCACACCGAGTGGTTAGCCAACCCCGCCATTGTAAAGAAGAAAGGCGGCAAGTGGAGGATGTGTCGATCACACAGATCTCAACGCCGCTTGTCCTAAGGACAACTTCCCGCCGCAGATGACCAACCGGTCGATGCGATCATGGATGCCCAAATTTCTTGAGTTTTTTAGATGCTTACATCTGTTATCACCAAATAAGCATCTCCCCGAGGATGAAGAGAAGATCGCTTCATCACCCCCCTTCGCACTTTCTACTATACGACCATGTCTTTCGGTTCCGCAATGTCGGTGCCACATTCCAGCGCTTTAATGGAGAAGACCTTCGTCCGGAGATTAAACTACGCCCATTGACATGGCCCACTCGACGGCCCAATCGAACAAATTTCTACCAGGCCCAGCCCCGGAAGGTTCTATCTGCCCATATAAGCGCCCCGCCGAACAAAGATCCCGGCCGGGTATGGTGCGAACGCCAAGGAATCGTGTTTGAGTCCGCTCTAACAGGAGTTCTCGCGACGGCTACGAGAAGACCTTGACGGGTTTCCCGGATTGGATTAGGAGTCGTGATCCCAAGATTAGAGCTTACCTTATCTATCGAGGTTATATTTGGCATGTAATCGAGTTCGTACATTATCTCGTAGTTAGCACGGCCCGATATTCCTCAGTAGGTCGGTTTGTTCTCAGATTATATAAACAGGCCCCTAAGGCGCTTAGAGGACCCTTAGCGATAGATTTTCGCATACTACTCGCCGAGACTCGCTGATATCGCCAAGTTCCACCTTTGTAATCCTCTTTGATATAAAGAAAGGCCGACGAGGGCTATTATCTCTCCCGAGAGGCCCGAACCAGATAAAACCCCGCCTCCTCTCGCTCGTTGTTCGTGGTTGTTCGGGCGGTTCTCCTATCTCCTCTTTGAAGAACCTTGGTTGACTTGGGTCGATATCCCAACCGTCGACAAATGGGCGCCGTCTCGTGGGACACGCAGACGAGTATGTCGAACTCCGCAATGATACCGAGATGCTTCCCGAGGGTTACGACTCGGGCGACAGATGTCTCATCCTCGCTGGGCCAGATCGATCTGCTCGATCTCGAACACTTTCCAGATCCGGAGGCGTAAGTCTCTCGCTATATGGCGTAGATAGCCTCAGATCGCACTCGGCCATCGACGATGACTACGGAACCGGCGATCTCTACGATGGTTTAGATCTATCGGATTCCAAGGCTATGTCGGTAGACTCTCACCGTGGAGACACAGCCGATGACACCGCCTAGCGCATTTTCGCATGGCCCCCGCAGCGATCAACATGGCCGGCGTAGGAACCTCCGAGGATCCCGTGACGGGCCGGGCTACCGGCGAGGTCGGGCAGATTAACTCGCCGCATCAAGACGAGGTCTGCGCTGGCCGCTTATGCAGCAAGAAGTCATCCGCCGCACCTCGACGATTCCATCAATCGACTGCGGCACGGTTCCGCTGACGGTGCAAGCGATCGCCGCGACTCCACCTCGCGGTTCGCTAAGTCTCCCGGCAGGTTTCTCCCGTCCGGATTAGTTCCTCGCAGAACCGACTCTGGTCGGTAGAACGCTGGATGCCTCAGGGTCCTCGAACCCTAGAGCGTAGTCGGAACCACTCATGCCATGGCTTCGGGATTAGATCTACCAACCAGCCGACCTCGCCAAGCATGGGCGGCGTCATATGCCTAACCTAGAGCGATCGGGTCAAGGCCTAAAGTCTCTAGGAGAAGTCAACAACTCTCCAGTAGCGCAGCCAAACCGCCGGAATGGTTCGGATAGCCCGACGATCGCGGACCTCGCCACCATCGATGGATCATCGCCCATGAGCAGGCTACCTGTGGTCGCTGCCGCCGAGCCCTCGAGTCATCGCGACTACGGGGCAAGCGCACACGCTGATGATCACGGACGATCCCTCGTGAGGAGCGATCGTCATGACCACGCAGGAAGGAGCTGGTGGATTGTCCCGAGAGTTTCTCCAGCCGAATCATCCTGCTTCAGCAGAGTTCTCCGCAAGTAACAGACCAACGCCTTCTCAAGACTAGGTTCTCATGGGGAAGGTGGCCGGTCGATGCTTTGGGCTGCAGGGCTTTCTCCGACGAAGCTTCGGGCTGTCCGTGGCCCTCAAAATTCAAGCCCGGTCACATGGAGAGGTACATTGGGACTCGTAACCCGTGAGGAATTCCTTTCCATCTACGCCATACCCATCATGGCCGCACGGGGTGACGAGCTCGTTATGGCTAATTACCTCGCGATCGTCTTGGAGGGTGCCGCTTTGACGCGGGTCGTTCAATCGCCAGGAGGGTTCCATCACCATGGAACCAGCTTTGTGACGCCTCGATCGCTAATTTCCGAGCTGTTACATGCGTTCGGGCAAGGAGGATGATCTCGCACTGATGATCCAGATGAACGGGAGACCCTCCGCAACTTTGTGAAGCGCTTTTTAAGATCCGCAACACGATCCCGAACATCTTGATGAATCTGCTGTCCGCGCTTTCAAAACGGAGTCTCCGCGACGAGCGGCAACCAGATCTCGAGATCAATGAGACTCGACCGCTAACGACCTATTCAAGGCGGCCGATCATATGCTAACGCCGCGCAGAGCTGCTCAAGATAAAAAGGCGTTTCGACAAGGGCGAGCCGCCGCCCACCGGTGTGGATGAGAAGAAGAAGAGCAGAAAGAACCCCGTGACAAGAAGTCCCAAGAAGAAGAATAAAGGTGATGCGAACAATACCGTCAGCAGTATGGATCGCAGACCTCCTCCCAAGGATGGGCGTAAGAAGCCCAATAATAACTACAAGGGCAAAAGCTCGCCAGTGGAGGCGGACAAGGCAAGAAAGGTCCAAGTTTATCGATTTTGCAAGTTCCACCAAAGACTACGGGTGATGACATACGCCATTGCAGTAACTTGGGCCGCAAAGCTCAAGATTTCTACAACGGCAAGGGCCCAATGCCCACCCCGCCTCAACAAGGTGATGCCGTAAGGCCAAGCGCCAAACCAACGATGGTGATCGGAAGATGATGATGAGTATCAAGAACCTGCGGAACCATATCGCCGCCATCTTCGGGCCTTTCGGGCTTACATCTCTCGACGCAGCCTCAAGGAAGCCGCCGAGAGGTCCATTAACGCTGAAAAGGCAAACCTCAAATCGAGTCGATGAAGTGGACCGAGGTCTCCATCTCCTTCTCAGAGGATTGCCCCACCGATGATTAAGCCTCGCCGCTCCCACCGTGGTCGCCCACCATCGCGAACGCAAGAGTTGGCCGTACTCAGAGACGGCGGAGCGCTTTGGACTTACTTTCGCTAAAGTCTTGACGAGATGCGATTCCTCGCTCCAAGTCGAAGGAAGTCACAATGCCCTTCACGGATTGTTCCGGAGAAGCCGCTGTCGCTAGGGCAGGTTGTCCCGCCGGTTACCTTCGCAACCCGAGCAACTTCCGGACAGAGTTGATCACTTTCGATGTGGTCGACTTCCCATCCGTGGTAACGCGATCTTGGGCAGCCATCTCTCGGTAAGTTTATGGTCAGGTCCCACCACGCTACCATTGCGTGGAAGATATCGGGTCATAACGGTGTGATCACTTGGTCAAGGGCAACTACAAAGTCGCTCGATTATGACGAGCGCCCTCGCCGTCGACCACCTTCCGCCACCATGTCTCGATGTTCCGCAGACCAAGTCTCAGACGCTTCTAGGGTCTCCCTTCACCAGGGGAGAAACTAAGGAAGTTCCACCGCCCCTTGATGATACTTCCAGATGCTTCACTTGGGGGCCAATTTGGACCCCAATAGGAAAGCGAGCTCATTGCCTTCCTCCGAGCTAATGCAGATGTTTTTGCTCGAGCCATCCGACATGCCCGGAGTCCCAAGGAGGTCATCGAGCATTAAACCGCTGTCCGCCGGACAAAAAGCCTGTTTCGCCAAGCTTGCCGCTTCTCAATTCAAACAGGATCATCAAAGATCACCGCAAACTACTCGCCACCGGTTCATCCGCGAGGTTGATCACACCGAGTGGTTAGCCAACCCCGCTATTGTAAAGAAGAAAGGCGGCAAGTGGAGGATGTGTCGATCACACGATCTCAACGCTGCTTGTCCTAAGGACAACTTCCCGCTGCTCTCAGATTGACCAAATGGTCGATGCAATCATGATGCCCAGCCCGAAGTTTTTGGATGCTTACTCCGGTATCACCAAATAAGCATCTCCCCGAGAATGAAGAGAAGATCGCTTTCATCACTCCTTCGCACTTTCGCTATAATGCACCATGTCTTTCGGTTCACGCAACGCCGGTGTTACGCTCCAGCCGCTTTTAATGGAGAAGACCTTCCTGTAACAACGGAAAAACTCGAGGTCTATGTCGATTTACATAGTTGTAAAGAGCAAGTTTGCTTTAGATCATGTAAAAGACCTCGCCGAGACCTTCGTAATCTCACCGTGCATCGAATAAAATTAAATCCAGAGAAGTGTACCTTGGTGTTCGATCCGAATGTTGCTCGTTATGTTATTGGTTCGCAAGGTATTTCGCCACCCCGAAAAAATCGAGGCCATTGAAAATATGCAGTGCTCCAACCACCGTAAAGGAAGTACGTAGTCTCACGGGCGGATGGTCGCCTAAGCAGATTTATTTCGCCAAGGCGAACGCTGGTTGCCCTTCTTAAGGCCCCACGCAAGCACAATGGTTTCGAGTGGACTAAGAAGCCGATAGATCCTTCCAAGATCTCGGCGATACTCGTCCAATCCTCCCGCCTTGACTACTCCTCAAGGGCATGGCGAAAGCAGCCCCGTCAGACCTAGGTTGCACGCCATAAGCGGTGAGCGCTGGTCTTGACGGGTCGAAAGGGAAGGCATACAGCTACCAATCTATTACGTGAGCGAGGTACTTCACGGATCAAAGGAACGCTACTCTCGAGGTCCGTGGTTACTCTACCCTTGCTCATGTCCTCCGTGAAGCTTCACCACTACTTCCAAGCGATCAAACATCGGGTCCCGACCACGCTCTCGGGAGAAATCCTACGAACAAGGAATCTAGCGGACATATAGCTAAGGGGCAATGGAACTAGGAGAGTTTGATCTGTTATTTGTCGCCCGAATCGCTATTAAATCACGTGTCCTAGCTGACTTTGTCGCTGAATGGACTTGTTCGCCTAAATCCCGTGAAGCTCCCGAGCAACCCGATGAACCCCTTGACCATGTTTTTGATGGCTCACAGACCGGAAACTCAGGGGCTGGTTTTGTTCTCATCTCCTCAAGGAGAGCAACTCCAAAGATTCTATCCAACTACACTTCACGGGCGACTAACAACGCCATGGAGTACGAGGCCCTCCTCCCGGACTAAGAGCGCAGTAAGTCGCTGCGTCCAACGACCGACCAGAAGGAGATTCACACCGTCATCAACCAGTGAACAAGGAGTATCGCATGCGATGACTCAATGGCGCGACACCTGGTTGAAGGAGGAAGCCGGAGCGGCACTTTCGATTTTTCGAGGTGCTCTTCGTGCCTGTGAAGGACAACTTTCCGCCGACCAGCTATCCAAGTATGGATCCTCACGAATCGCTTCGCAGGGTGCTCGCCGAGCACCTTCACAAGCCCTCAATCACGCCTCCGGACGAGGCAACCGAGACAGTGGTGCTGCTCCGCTATCGAAAGGTGTCGCAGATCGGATAACGCCATTTGTCCCAGACTCGCAGATGGGACTCGCCGAGCGCTTCCGCTTATAAGGCGTATGCTCCATACAAGCTTGTGGACGGCATCCTTTACCGTCGAGGTGCTCTAGGAGTTCTCTCCAAGTACATCTCGCAGCAGGAGGGTGTGTTCCTTCTTAGGGACATACACGAGGGTGCTTGTGGCAACCACACCTCCTTCAGAACTCTGGTCGGCAAAGCGTTTCGCATGGGCTATTATTGGCCCACTGCGCTGCAAGATGCCCGGGATATCGTGACTAAGTGCAAGGCTTGCCAATTTCACGCCCGGAAGGCACACAAGCCCGCCCAAGAGCTCCAAACAATCCCCAAATCCTGGCCTTTTTCCACATGGGGTCTGGATCTGCTCGGCCCATTCCCTAAGGGGTACAAGGGCTATACACACCTGCTCGTCGCCGTTGACACTTTTACAAAGTGTATTGAGGCAGAGCCTGTGTCGTCTCTTCACGCCAAAACGGTTGTTCGCTTTTTCAAAAGCAACGTGGTCACGCGCTTTGGGATTCCCCACAAGTTGATCACGGATAACGGCACCTGGCTCAGGTTTAGCTATTCCAGAATATCGCAATCACCGGGCACTAAGGTTCGTTTTGCCTCGTGGGCACATCCACGAGCAATGGAGCAATGAGCGAGCTAACTGACGATAGTCCAGTGGTATTAAACGGCGGTATTTGTCCGCTCGCCGAGCACAACAAGGTTCGGGTTGACGGGTTCCTTCCGTCCTTCGGGCAGGTCAGACTACGGCCACCGGCGACCGGGAAACTCCTTTCCAATTGGTCTATGGTGCAGAGGCCATCCGCTTCACCGAATCAGATTTCGGTTCAAGACGAGCTCGGGTCAACTTAGTTGACGGCGAGCAAGAGCGCCTCGATCTCGACCTCCTCAAGGCACACGCGATCGGCATTAAGTCGTAATGGCGCGCTACAAAGAAGATCTTCGCCGCACGCCGCCAAGTCGGGCCGACTAAGGGTTTTGAAGGCGGGCGACCTCGCTCGCGCCAGGTCTGTAACTCCGTCCAATGCCAACAAGTTAACTCCTCGCTGGGAGGGCCTGCTCACTTGTCGCTTTATCGCCGCCCGAGGGCTGTTCACCGTTATGGAGGACGGAGAGAGCCGACCAAAGACATGGAACATCGACTCAGCTTCGAAGTTCTTTTGTGTAGGTCTTCGCTTGTTTGCTTAGCTCGCTTTTTGACAAACTTCGCCTTAGTTCGCCCAAGTCCCTCGCACCATGTAAAGTTCAATCCACCTCGAATCCGCGCCTCGTGTCTTTTCACTACTTGTCTTCTCGCACTACTTTCTTCTAGTAACACTTGATGGCTGCCTGCCTTATAACTCTTGGTTCGCACTTTTCAGATCTTTCCCGCCTCGTATCTAGTTTCGATAAATTCCTAAACTCGTGGTTGCGTAACACGGCCTTCCAACTTGCGGCTAAGTCTCGCTCGTGAAACCCTCCGCAGTTAGAGGCACTTATCGCCGGGTACGACCACTTGGCAAATCCTCGCCTCAGAAGCCCTCTCATGGCAGAGGCACTTTCCTTGTTCGGTTACTCTCGAATCGCTTAACTTACGCCAACGAAAGCGTATTATGGAATACATCGAGCAAGGTACGGTGTCGCTTCTTTCTCCCTACGACGACGTGCTCAAGTTCGCAAGTTTAGGTTCTCGAGCATCGTCTGCACTCGGGGCTAGGTGTCACTCTTTCTCTTGTGCACCTGCTCGAAGTTCGCGAACTTAGATGCTCGAGCAACCGCACAACGGGCCGGAGTTAGGCAAAGCGCCCTACCGTTTTCTTAAACTTCCTAGCGCTGTTCGCTTTCTCTTAGTTTCCGCTTGTTCTTGTCTTTTGCTCTCTTTTTTATGTGAAGAAAAAGGTAAGTACTTCATTGTATTACTCAAGTTTCGGCACAAGGCCCTTTCGGTTACAACCATGGTGCTACTTTAGGAGCAAGTCGCCTTTAGCTCCTCAACTTCTAACTTGAGGCGCACGATTTGACCCTCGAGCCTTGATTCCTTCCCCGGCTTCACTTTGAGGCGCTCGATTCCTCCTTGTTCGCTTGGCTTGCGCGCCACGCCTTCCGCTCGATGGCCTCGACCTCCTCGGTCCTTGGCGGCAGTACTGATCGGTCGAGCTCGCCTGGCCGACTCACCGCCGGCCGCCTTGAGCCGCTCATCCAGCCTCCTTGACCTTCTTCTCTCGGTGATCGCTTTCACCGCTATCCCACAAGACTCCTCGATCTCTTCCCGTGAAGCCCACAGGGTCGAGATTTTTGCTTGAGACCCGCGGAAGTTTGCTCTTCCTTGGCGAAGCTGGGCCTTGCTTTTGGCTTCCGCCGCAAGCTGGTCCCGCCAAGGAGACGCTGCCGTGAGTTGCTCTTCGAGCCACTTTGTCCGCCCGGCTTCTTCCACGGGCGCCAGCCTTCACGGCTATGCTGGCTCTTCGCCTCCTAGGAGAGACTCGCAGAACGCCTCTTCGCCAGCTTGACTTTGAGCTTTCACCTTCGCTCACCGGCTTCGACTTTGGGCGGTGCAGAGGGCCTCCGCCGACTCCCTCGTCCGGAGGTGCTCACGAGGATCGCCACACGCGCGCCGCCGATGGTCACGCCTGCCCTCGAGTTCCTCCATGGTGTCCTTCAAGACCTGAGAGAGAAGACTAGTTAGCCGCTTATGTGAAGCTACCCAATTGAGCTAGGCGTGGTCTTGGTGTTTACCTTCCAAGTCGTTGCTTCAGCCCCACACGCAGACGGTCTCGAGGCTACAAGGCCACGGCCTCCCCCGCCAGGCGGGATGAGACGGGTGCGTTGTTCTGCTGCCGCTTTGTTCGCCTTCTTCTTCATTGAGCGATCTCGCCGGAACAGAGCGACGGCGAAGCGCTTTCATCTCCGCTGGCCCTTCCTTCTTCTTTCTTCCGCCTCAACGCCGGGCGAGGCCGAGCCACTCGCTGGTGGCGCTGCGAGCTTCAAGTGGCAGACGACTTTATGGACTGCTCGGGGCTTTTTCTTGCTCCTCGGCGGCCGGGTTTCACCTCGCCGCCAGAAAATCCTGCCGCCAGCGTGAGCTGCCCTCGCGACGGCGTTCGGCAGACCGGCTGCTCGGTCCCGCCTCGGGCAACTCCCGAGCTGCTTGTCTTGACTCACCGTCTGCGGGCGCCGCTGCCGCTTTTTCGCTTCCAAATTACCCCACCGCGCTTTTGAGCTGCTGAGCCGCTTCGCCGAGTTCGGGCGGGAGCAGCTCCACGCCGCCATTTTGTCCTTGAGGCACGCCAACCTCATCGCCATGATGCGCCAGGCAGATGTTTCTGGCAAAGCAGCCGACCGCCGAGCGCCTCGACGCCGTTCTGTGGGCGATCTCCTTGGGCACCGGTGAAAAGAGACGATCGTTAAGTCTAATGCGGTCAGAGGGTGAGAGATATGAAGATCGGTTTCACGTGACCGCCGTGAGAGGCTTGATCCTGATCTTCTTCGCTGAACATTCCGCCTCTTCCTCGGGGCCTTGGCATGCTTCTCCGCTTTGACCCTTGGGTGTTCATGCAGCAACGAGCTCAGCCCCGGTAAGCCGATCTGCCTTCTCGCACAACAAGAAGAAGTTTTTCCTTGCGGCGACTTCTTCTTCGAGTCTCCTCTCGCCGGCGACCTGGTACCGATCCATGCGCCAGGTGAGCTCGCGTAACGCCAAAGCCAGAGGGCTATGGTCTTTACCTCTTCGCCGCCTTGCCGGGCGAGGAGGGACGGCTTGGTCTTCCCACTGGCTGACTGCTACCGCTTGGTCTGCTTCGCACGCCCGTCAGCCGTAGTGGTCTCTTCGACGGCCAAGGCGTCAGCCAGAAGTCGCGGGTGAGTCTGTGTCGGCTCACCCGCCACCTTGGGCTTAGTGGCTATCTTAGCCTTGCCCTTCTTCGCCTTTCTCCTTCTCGATCTCGAGAGTTCCTTCACGATCGCCTCCAAGGATCAGCTGGTCCTCCCGCTGCTTTGAGAAGCGTTAGCATTAGCATTAAAACCACAAAGGCAAATCTAGCAACACAGACTGGTATAAGTGATTTACCTCGCTGCAAGTGACAAGCACGCTATGCTGGCAGTGTATGCCACCGCCGGTGACCTCCCTGTCCTTCTTCGCCGCCTTTCAAGATGGCGCCGACCGCCGGGTCACCCATGCGCTTGGTTGGCTTCTCCGCCTGCATGATGGAATCGCTAATTCCTGCTCGGAGGAAATAGCCAATGAAGAGGTTGAGTCTTAAAGGCACTTACCCGCGTTTCCCTTGTGATGTCTTCCCATCCCTCTATCTTGTAGAAGGGATAGGACCTCCTCCGCAGCGACAAATCCTATTCGCCGTGAAGTCCCGAATGATCTCCCCGCCTCAGAAGCCCGAGGCTCACGAGGGAGGCGATCTTCCTTGTCGTACCAATCTTTCATGGACATCTCCCCGAGGCATTGGGGTTCCTTTGCCGGGCGCTTTCCCGTGAAGACGAAGTTCGTTGTCGCCGCCCGCTTGTCAGAACCACACTCACTCCACCACGCGCCCATCGAGTCGAGCAACAAGTGGGCGAGGGTACGGGCAAGGCCGGTGGCCCGGAGCTTGAGGTAGTAGCATCCTCAATGCTGAAGCGGCGGAGCTGCTCCTCCACTGTAATAGTGGAGGAACAATTTCCACCGTGGATCGATGCTCAGATAGCCCTCGCACAAAAAGGAAGACGGCCATCCGAGGATGGAGTTCGGATTGAGGTTCGCCACCTCCAATCCGCTGATGTTCAAGAAGGCTCGATGGTCGCCTCGGGAGATCTCAACCCAACAAAGGCGAACTGCTCGGTCGACAAACTCTCCTCGAGCGGCCCGAGTATCCTCTTCCAGTGCCTCCAGCCACCGGCAGTTCACGTGGCTCTCCTCCTCCTGCACCTTCGTGTCCTCCCTCGCCGGTGCCGCTGAATTTGGCCATGGCAGCTCCTGTACGGGACGAACAAAGTTGAGGGTGGAGTTCGCCTTTGATGCCGAGCGAGGTTGGAGTCGTGGCTTGAGAGGAAAGGCGTGAGAGCAGAAGTGGTCATGCATGGCGCTTGGGTACTTTTTATAGTCCCGTATAAGCAGCTCGCAACAGTTTTGTCCTAGAACGGCTAGTTTTACCAAGAACGGCTAGGTGAAACGGTCGCTTGTTTTCATCAAGCAATGATAGGAAGTTACTGCTGGAGTTCCGCTAACGCTATTTTTTTTCCAAAGGTTCCAGACCGGCCGCCGAGTACCCGCCGGACAGATGTCGCTCTCGCTCGACGCAACAGTAGTTGCTCGGTACTAGTCGGGTTCTGTTCGCCCCAACAAATCTTGTTCGGGCTTGAACCATGACCTGCTCGATCGCTTGTTACATGTCTTTGTAGCAAGAAAATTTCTCTTCGTGATTTGAGTCTCAAGAGGAAGACCCCACTCTAGTGAGTCCTTCCACTTGAGTCTCGGGGCTAGCTGTCGGGATAGAATTACGGCCCATTGCCATGGCTCCACTCCCCGACGGCTCAATCGAATGTACCTCTTACCAGGCCCAGCCTCGAAGGTTCTATCAGCCCATGTGTATCCCGGCCAACAGCTTTCTTGGTTGGCACGGCGTAATGGCCTATGATTCATGTTTGAGTCCGACTAACAAGAGTTCTCAGACGGCCGTGAAGACCCTGACGTGGTTTCCTTGATTGGATTAGGAGTCGGATCCCAAGATTAGGAGCTTAGCTTGTCTACCGAGGTTATATTTGGCATGTAATCGAGTTCAAGCATTTATCTCGTAGTTAGCCCTGCCCGATATTCCTCGATAGATCGGTTTGTTCAGATTATATAAACAGGCCCGACGCGCTTTTGAGGGACCCTTAGCGTATAGATTTTTCGATACTACTACCGAGACTCGCCGATCTCGCCGAAGTTCCACCTTGTAATCCTCTTTGACATAAAGAAAGGCCGGACGAGGGCTATTATCTCTCCCGAGAGGCCCGAACCAGATAAAACCCCGCCTCCTCGCTCGCTGTCGCTCGTGATTGTTCGGCTGCGGTTCCTATCTCCTCCTTGAAGAACCTTGGTTGACTTGGGTCGATATCCCAACCGCCGATGCACTCCATGAAAGGCCGGGCCGAGATGGGAGATCGGATGCATACACCGACGCGAAGAACGAAACTCTCCGAGAGTTTATCAAGCGCTTCACCAAGAAGAAGAACGAGATCCGGGAAGTTTCAAAGCAAACGATCATCGATGCCTTCTTCGCCGGATGCAAATCCGTGGAGTTAATCAGGCAGATGACTCAGGACCCCGCGGAATCTCAAGGCTATGTTCACAATGGTGGATCAAGAGGCCAACGCCGAGGAGGCTATCATGAACCATCGTGGTGGTAACGACGGAGGCCCCAAAAAGAAGCCTAATGACGAACAGAACAAACCAAAGGACAAGAAGCGCAAAGGGGATGAGATGGTCGTCAACATGGAGCGCATCACCAAAACCCCCCAGCGACAACGACTACAACAAGGTCATGGAAGCGGTATGTCCCTTTCACCCACGTGGAAAACATGCTACCAAAGATTGCCTTATTCTCCAGAAGTTCGCCGACAACACAAAGCAGCCGGCGGCAAAGGGAGGACATGGCAAGATGCCTGATGAAGACTACCAAGATGCCGAGCGCGAGGTCAATTACATATTCGGGGGCTCCGATGCGTATGAGTCCAAACGGAAGCAGAAGCTTACCACTTGGGAGGTCAACGCAATCATGCCAGTGGTCCCCAAATATTTGCGCTGGTCGGACGTACCCATCACCTTTGATCGATCGGACCACCCAGATCGGATCGCCTTCCTCGGGAGGAATCCTTTGGTGCTGGATCCAATTGTTTGAGGAAACAAATTAAAGAGGGTCCTGGTCGATGGCGGGAGCAGGATTAACGTCCTCTTCATCAAGACTTTGGATCAAATGAAGATTCCTCGCTCCGAACTACGGCAGGGGTCATCTCCTTTTCATGGTGTGATTCCTAGAATGTCTATGATACCACTCGGGCAGGTCTCGCTGCTTGTCTCAGCTTCGAAGTGGCCGATTTCGAGACGTCATATCACGCCATCTTAGGAAGGCCAGGGATCGCCAAGTTTATGGCTGTCCCTAACTACACCTACCTCGTCATGAAGATGCCGTTCCCTATGGTGTAATCACCATCCCTGGTGACGTGAAACAATCCCTAGTCTGCGACAGCGAAAGCTGCGAGATGGCGCAGGCACTAGATACATCGGCCGAGATGGAGAAGATTTGGCATGAGGTTGCATCCCTTCAGGAGGAAGGAGACATACCAGCTAAGAAACAGGCCAAGACTTCCATCCAAGCAGCTGAAGAAACCAAGAAGATATCGTTGGATTCGTCCGACCGCCAAAAACAAATGCGGATTAGGACAGGCTCGACAAAGAATAGAAAGACGCATTGCCGCTTCCTCTGGGCAAACCAGGACGTGTTCGCTTGGGAGCCTTCGGACATGCCTGGTGTTCCGAGGGAGGTGATCGAGTACTCTCTCCACGTCGACGAAAAGGTGCGGCCAATCAAGCAGCGCCTGAGAAGATTTGCGCCAGATCGGAAGGACGCCATTCAGGAAGAGATCACAAAGCTGCTGGCAGCACGATTCATCAAAGAGTTGTACCATCCCAAGTGGTTGGCGAACCCGGTCCTGGTGTAGAAGAAGAACAAGATATGGCGTAATGTGCTGACTATACCGACCTCAACAAAACTTGTCCCAAGGATCCTTTTGGCTCTCAAGATCGACCAAGTGGTGAATTCCACCGCCGGGTGCGAAGCTCCTAAGTTTTCTCGGATGCTTACTCAGCTATCATCAAATCACCAGACGAGGTGGATTGCATCAAGACGCCATTTATTACGCCTTTGGTGCTTTTATGCTATATCACAATGCCGCTCGGCTGAAAAACGCCGGTGCAACCTATTAGCTGCATTATACAAATAAAGTTTCCACACTCACCTCACCGCGAACGTGGAGGTTCACGCCAACGACGCCGCCGCGGAAAACGCGAACAAAGTCAGATCTCATAATGATCTCGACCGAAACATTCGAGAGCCTTAGGGCATATCGGATGAAGTTAACTCCTGAGAAGTGTGTTTTCGGGGTTCCATCTGGTAAATTACTCGGATTTATTGTATCTCATCAGGGGATTGAAGCCAATCCAGAAAAGGTCAGCGCCATCATGAAGAGGAAGCCCCACCGCCGTATATCGTGCGTAAGCTCATCGATGAATCGTGGCACTCACCGATTCGCTTCCGACGGGAGCGCATGCCGTTCTTCAAGCTCCTACGCCGACAAGATGGTTTTCAGTGGACAGCGGAAGCGCAAGAAGCCTTTGAAGATTTCAAGAAATTTCTCACTACACCATCGGTGATGGTGCCGCCCATGCCCCGTGAGCCCTCCCACTCTACATCGAGTCATGACTCACGAGTCAAGAAGCATGCTGGTGGTGGAACGGGATGAGCAAGGCTCCTCTAGAAGGTACAACGCCTCGGCCTACTTCGTAAGCGAGGTATTGCTTACTCCAAGATAAGGTACCCCATATTCAAAAGCTTTTGTACGCCGTACTAATTACATCGCAGAAACTTAAGCATTATTTCCAAGACCATGAGATTTCGGTGGTCACTTCCTTCCTGCTTCAAGATATACCTCATAATCGGGAAGCCACCGAGAGAATTGTGAAGTGGGCAGTCGAACTTGGAGCCTTTGAACTAAAGTTCAAGTCTCGACTAGCCATTAAATCTCAGGCACTAGCCGATTTCGTCGCAGAGTGATGAGACTCGCACTCCAAAGAAGAAAGAAAAAATCTCGAGTAATCGACGATGTTGTCGGGATAAAATCACGCCCATTGCCATGGCCCACTCCCCGACGTGCTCCATTCGAACAGCTCTACCAGGCCCAGCCCCCGAGGGTTCTATCAGCCCATATGCATCCCCGCCAACAGCTTTCTTGGTCGCACAAAGCGTGAACGCCTAGGATTCGTGTTTGAGTCCTACTTAACAAGAGTTCTGCGACGGCCACGTGAAGACCCTGACGTGGTTTCCGGATTGGAGCAGGTCGGATCCCAAGAATTAGAGTATTCCTTATCTACCTGGGATGTATTTGGTATGTATGAGTTCGTTACGCACTGTAGTTAGCCCGCCCGATATTCCCCGTAGGTTGGTTTGCTCGTGATTATATAAACAGGCCCTTATAGCTTTAGGGACCTAAGCCGATAGATTTTCAGATACCACTCGCCGAGACCTCGCTGATCTCGCCGAGTTCCACCTTGTAATTTTTGATATAAAGAAAGGCCGACGAGGGCTATTATCTCCCGAGAGGCCCGAATCCAGGATAAAACCCCCGCCTCTGCTCGCTGTCGCTCGTGGTTGTTCGGCGATTCCTATCTCTTCTTTGAAGAACCTTGGTTGACTTTGGGTCGATATCCCAACTGGCCGACAACCGGCGCCGACCGTGGGACACGCAGATCGAGTATGTCGAACTCCGCCGCCGACATGTAGATATTTCCTCGGGCTACGACTGTGGCGATGGATGTCTCTGCCCCCGCAGCTCAGACGATCTGTTTGGTCTCGAACGCTTCCGCGATCCGAGGCGTATGTCTCCGCCATATGGCGTAGATAGCCTCGATCGTGACTTCGCCATCGACGCATTTACTCACAAACTGATGATCTTTACGACGGTTTAGATTTATCGATTCCAAGGCTATGTCGGTAGATTCCACCTGGAGACACAAACATGACACCGCCTAGCATACCTTCGCATGGCCCCGCGCAGATCAACATGGCCGATGTAGGAACCTCCGAGGATCCCGCACGGCCGTGGCGGCCGGGCGAGGCAGATTAACTCGCCGCAAGATCAAGACGAGGTCAGCACAGCCGCCATGAAAGCAAGACGCCATTCGCCGCACCTCGACGATTCCATCAATCGACCTTTAGCACGGTTTCAGCGACTGCAGCAGCGACAGCGTCATGACTCCACCTCAAGGTGTCGCCGCTTAAGTCTCCTCGGCAGGCTTCCCCGCCGGGTCAATTCCCGCGCGATCGGACTCCAACAAGGTAATCGCTGATGGTTCAGTGGATCCTGTGACCCATAGATCAAAGTCGGAACGGCTCGGGCTATAGCAACGGTCCTTAGATCCACCAATCAAGTTGATCTCGCCGATGTATGGCGATGCTGTTATGACTAACCTAGAGCGACCGGCCGAGGGCCTAAAGTCTCTAGGAGAAGTCAACAACTCCTCCAGTGCACACAGCCTAAGCCGCCGGAATGATTCGACAACCTGATCGATCGCGGACCCCCGCCACCATCAAAGGATCATCAACCATGAGCAGGCTACCTGTGGTCGCTGCCGCCGCCGAGTCCTCGTAGTCATCGCGACCACATGGGCAAGCGCCGATGATCACGGACGGTCCTCGTGAGGAGCTGCCGCCGCTACCACGAGGAAGGAGCGTGGTGGATTATCCCGAGAGAGTTTCTCCGTGCCGAGTCCTCCTGCTCAGCAGAGTTCTCCGCCGCAACAGACCAACGCCTTCTCAAGACTAGGTTCTCGCCTGGGAAGGTGGCCACCATATGTTCTGGTCCGCAGGCTTTCTCCGACGAAGCCGGTCGTCCGGCGGCCCTCAAAATTCAAGCCCGGTCACATGGAGAGGTACAATGGGACTCGTAACCCTGAGGAATTCCTTTCCATCTACGCCACGGCCATCATGGCGCCGGGGTGACGAGCCTGGCATGGCTAATTACCTCCCGACCGTTCTTGAGGGTGCCGCCGGACGGTCGCTCAATCGCCAAAGAGGGTTCCATCACCATGGAACCAGCCTTTTGTGACGCCTGATTGCAATTTCCGTGAGCCGTTACGCGCGCCTCGGCAAGGAGGATGATCTGCACCAGATGATCCAGATGAACGGGAGACTCCTCCGCACTTTCGGAAGCGCTTCAAGAAGATCCGCAACACGATCCCAAATATCTCGGATGAGTCTCGTTGTCCGCGCTTTCAAAACGGAGTCCGCGACGAGCTGCTCACCCAGATCTCGAGATCAATGAGACTGGACCGCCAACGACCTGCTTAAGGCGGCCGATCATATGCCAACGCCGCAGAGCTGCTCAAGACAAAAATGCGTTTCGACAAAGGCGAAATGCCCGCCTACTGGGTGTGGATGAAGAAGAAGAAGAAGAAAGAATGTTCCCGTGACAAGAAGTCCTGAAGAAGAAAACAAAAGTGATGCGAATAATACCGTCAGAGTATGGATCGCGACTCCTCCCAAGGACGGCGTATAGCCCAACAATAATTATAAGGGCAAAAGCCTCGCTTGGTGGAGGCGACAAGGTAAGAAAGGTCCGAGAGCGACCGATTTTGCAAGTTCCACCAAAGACTACGGGCATGATATACGCCCATCAGAGAACTTGGGCTGCAAAGCTCAAGATTTCTACAACGGCAAGGGCCCAATGCCCACCCCGCCTAACATGGTGATGCCGTAAGGCTAGCGCCAAACCGACGATGGTGATCGGGAAGATGATGACGAATATCAAGAGCCCCGGAACCATATCGCCGCTATTTTCGGGCGTTCTCGCTTACATTCTCTGCGCAGCCTCAAGCGAAGCCGCCGGAGGTCCACAACGTCGAAAAGGCAAACCTCATTTCAATCGATGAAGTGGACCGAGGTCTCCATCTCCTTCTAAGGAGGATTGCCCCATCGATGACCAAGCCCGCCGCTCCCATCGGTGGTCGCCTGACCATCAAGAACGCAAGAGTTGGCCGTGTCTTAGTGGACGGCGGAGCGCTTTGGACTTGTCGCTAAAGTCTTGACGAGATGCAAATTCTCGCCCAAGTCAAGGAAGTCGCTATGCCCTTCACGGAATTGTTCCGGAGAAGTCGCTGTCAAAGGTGTTGTCCTGCTCACACCTTCGCAACCCAAGCAACTTCCTGGACAGAGTTGATCACTTTTGACGTGGTCGATTTCCCGCCAACGCATAACGCAATCTTTGGGCAGTGCCATCTCTAAGAAGTTTATGGTCAGATCCCACCACGCTTATCATTGCGTGAAGATACCGGTCCTAACGGGCGGTTCACGGGTCAAGGGCAACTACAAAGTCAGACCGATTGGCGATTGAAGCAGCCCTTGCCCCGTCGATCAGCCTCCGCCATGGTCTCAAGTTCCGCAGACCAAGTCCGTGACGCCTCTAGGGTCTCCCTTCACCGGGAAGAAACTAAGGAAGTTCCATTGTCCGCTTGACGACATTTCCAAGATAGCTTCACTGGGGGCCACCGACCCCAAATAGGAAAGCGAAGCTTATTGCCTTCCTCCGAAGCAATGCGTATGTATTCACCGGGAGCCATCCGACATGCCCGAGTCCCAAGGGAGGTAATCGAGCACAAATTGGTCTGTCCTACCGACAAGAAGCCTGCTTCGCCGTAAGCTTGCCGCTGAATTCAAACAGGGATCATCAAAGATCGCCTTGGTAAACCGTCCGTCATTGGTTCATCCGCGCAGGTTGATCACACCGAGTGGTTAGCCAACCTCACCATTGTAAAGAAGAAAGGCGGCAAGTGGAGGATGTGTCGATCACACAGATCTGAACGCCGCTTGTCCTAAGGACAATTTCACGTCAAGATTGACCACCCGGTCGATGCGATCATGGACGCCTACTGAAGTTTTTAGATGCTTACTCGTTACCACCAAATAAGCATCTCCCGAGGATGAAGAGAAGATCGCTTTCATCACCCCTTTCTTCGCACTTTCTCGCTATAATGCACCATGTCTTTCGGTTCAAGCAATGTCAAGTTGATGCCCAGCAGCTTAATGGAGAAGACCTTCCCGCAACAAAATGCTGAAAAAACTCGAGGTCTATGTCGATTTACATAGTTGTAAAGAGCAAGTATGCTCCGATCATGTAAAAGACCCGGCGAGACTTTTGTAATCTCACCAGCATCGAATAAAATTAAATCCAGAGAAGTGTACCTTTGGTGTTCGATCCGAATGTTGCTCTGATATGTCATTGGCTCGCAAGGTATTTCGCCAACCCTGAAAAAATCGAGGCCATTGAAAATATGCAGTCCAACTACCATAAAGGAAGTACAAAGCCTCATCGACGGATGGCTGCTCTAAGGTGTTTATTTCCGTCAAGGCTTAACGCTGGCCGCCTTTTCTTAAGGCCTCGCGAAGCACAATGGTTTCGAGTGGACGGAAGAAGCCGATAGATCCTTCCAGATCCGGCTTATACCGCCCAATCCTCCCGCCTTGACTACCCCTGCTGCATGGCGAAAGCAGCCCCATCAGCATTCTAGGTTGCACGCCACAAGCGGTGAGCGCAATTTTGATGGTCGAAAGGGAAAGCCTACAAATGACCAATCTATTACGTGAGCGAGGTACTTCACGGATCAAAGGAGCGCACCGAGGTCCGTGGTTACTTCCACGCCTTGCTCATGTCCTCCAGAAGCTTCGCCACTACTTCCAAGCGCATCAACATAACGGGTCCCGACCACGCTCCTCCGGGAGAAATCTAACGGAACAAGGAATCTAGCGGACGATAGCCAAGGGCAATGGAACTAGCGTAGTTTGATCCGTTATTTGTCGCCTTAACTCGCTATCAAGTCACAGTGTCCTAGCTGACTTTGTCGCTGAATGGACTTGCTCGGCCTAAATCCCGTGGAGCTCCCGAGCAACCCGATGAACCCCTTGACCATGTTTCGATGGCTCACAGACCGAAACTCGGGGCTGGTTTTGTTCTCATCTCCTCAAGGAGAGCAACTCCAGATTCTATCCAACTACACTCGCGGCGCGAACTAACAACGCCGCAGAAAGTACGAGGCCCTCCTCGCCGGACTAAGAGCGCAAGTCGCTTGGTGTCCAACGGCTAACCGTGAAGGAGATTCACAAATGGTCATCAATCAGTTAACAAGGAGTATCGCTGCGATAACTCAATGGCGCGATACCTGGTTGAAGTGAGGAAGTTGAGCGCATTTTCGATTTTTCGACGCGGTTTCTTCAGCCTGTGAAGGACAACTTCGGCCGACCAGCTATCCAAGTATGGATCTCACGCTAACTCGCTTCCAGCAGGGTGCTCGCCGAGCACCTTCACAAGCCCTCAATCACGCTCTCGGACGAGGCAACAGAGATGTGGTGCTGTCTCCGCTATCGAAAGCAGTCGCTGGATCGGACAACGCCATTTGTCCCAGACTTTGCGATGGGACCTCGCCGACGACGGTTGAAGCGTTTCCTGCCATAAGGCGTATGTTCCATACAAGCTTGTGGATTTGCATCCTTTATCGCCAAGGTGCTCGGGAGTTCTTCCAAGCGCATCTCGCAACAGAGGGTGTGTTCTTCTAGGGACATACACGAGGGTGCCAGTGGCAACCACGCCCTTCGTAACTCCGTCGGCAAAGCGCTTGCATGGGCTATTATTGGCCCATCGCTATAAGATGCCCGGACATCGTGACTAAGTGCAAGGCTTGCCAATTTCACGCCTCGAAGGCACACAAGCCCGCCTAAGAGCTCCAAACGATCCCCCATCTTGGCCTTTTTCCATGGGTCCGATCCGCTTGGCCCATTCCCTATGGTACAAGGGCTATACACACCGCTGTCGCCATAGACACTTTTACAAAGTGGATTGAGGCAGCCCGCGGTCGCCCTTCACGCCTAAAACGGTTGTTCGCTTTTTCAAAAGCAACGTGGTCACGCGCCGATTCCCCATGTTGATCACGGATAATCTGCATTCTGCCAAGCGAAGCTATTCCAGAATACCGCGAATACCGGGTACCAAGGTTCGCTTTACCGTAGGCGATCCACAGAGCAATGGAGCCGCCGAGCGAGCTAACTGGACAGATAGTCCAGGTATCAAACGGCGGTATTTATCGCTTCCTCGAAAGCACAACAAGGCTTGGGTTGACGGTTCCTTCCGTCTCTCCGCAGGCCAGACCACGGCCACGGGCGACCGGGAAACCTTTTCCAACTGGTCTATGGTGCAGGTTTATCCTCGCTCACTGAATCAGATTCGGTTCGCTTCAAGACGAGCTCGGTCAACCTAGTTGACGACGAGCAAGAGCGCCTCGATCTCGATCTCCTCAAGGCACACGCGACCGGCAGCAAGTCGTAATGGCGCGCTACCAAGAAGATTCACGCACGCCGCCAAGTCGGGCTCGACCTAGGCTTTGAAGGCGGGCGACTGCTGCTCACACAGTGTCCAGTAACTTGTCCAATGCCAACAAGTTAACTCCTCGCTGGGAGGGCCTGCTCACTGGGCAAGCTTTTCCGCCACCCGGGCTGTTCTACTGCCATGGAGGACGAGAGAGTTGACAAAGACTTGGAACATCGACTCACCTTCAGTAAGTTCTTGTAGGTCTTTCTATGTTTGCTTAGCTTTTGCTTTTTGTAAACTTCGCTACTTTAGTTCGCCCAAGTCTCTCGGCACCATGTAAACTTCAATCCAATCCTTCGTTGAATCTCGCGCCTCCGTGCTCCCTTTTCACCGCTTGTCTTCTCGCACTACTTTCTCTCTCGTAACACTTGATGGCTGCCTGGTCTTGCGAACTCTTGGCTCCGCAATCTTAAGGATTGTTCCCACCCGTATCTGGTTTCGAAGTTCCTAAACTCGTGGTTATGTAACACGGCTTTCCACCTTAAGCGCTAAGTCTCGCCTTTCATAAGCCCTCCGCTGCAGAGGCACTTATCGCCGGGCGCGACCACTTGGTATAGCTCGCTCTCGTAAGCCCTCATGCAGCAGGCACTTTCCTTGTTCGTTACTCTCGAATCGCTTAACTTACGCCAACGAGCGACTGTGGAACAAATCGGCAAGGTTCGGTGTCGCTTTTTCTCACGCGACGTGCTCGAGTTCGCAAGCTTAGGTTCTCGAGCATCGTCTGCACTCGGGCTAGGTGTCGCTTTCTCTTGTGCACCTATTCGGTTCGCAAACTCAGTTTTGTTGCATGCACAACGGGGCTGAGTTAGGCTAAGCGCCTACCGCTTTTTTCTTAAACTTCCTAGCGTTGTTGCTTTTCTTAGTTTCGCTCGCTCGCTCTGTCCTTTTGGTGCTGCCTCTCTTGCAGGAAAAGGGTAAGTCTTTATTAACAAAATTTGCAGTACAAAAGTCCATCTCAAAGTTATGTTCTCACATGCCTTACTCTAGAAGCGAAGCTGTCTTGAGCTCCTCGATCACTTCCTTAAGGCGCAGGATTCCCTTGGGCTTTGAACCCTCTCCTGCCTCACTGAGACGATCGGCTTCCTCCTTGTCGCCTCCCGGCCTCCGTCAGCTTTCAGACGGAGAGCCTCGACCTCTTCTGGCCTTGGGTCTAGCACTGGTCGGCTCGAGCCTCGCCTGACTAACTCATTGCTGCGGTCTTGAGCTCATTCCTTCCTCCTTGACCTTCTTTCTCCAAGGTGATCGCCTCACCGCCATCCCACAGATCTCCTCAATCTCCTCCCGTGAAGCCCACAGGTTGAGATCCTAGCCCGAGTCCCGGATGTCCGCCCTCCTGGCGAGCTGGGCTTTAAGCTTTGGCTTCTCCATGAGCTGGTTCCGCCAGGGACGCCTAAAGAAGTCGCTCTGCCACTTCAGGCGACCAGCATCTCCTCCGCGGCACTCGCTTTCACGGATTGCGCGCTGAAGCTCGGCTTCCTTTTAGGAGAGCTTCAGAGGAATGCCTCCTTGGTCACCTTGGCCTTGAGCTTTTCGCTGGCCACTGCCTGCTGGGCCTGCGCGAAGCGCCTGCGTCGGATCCCCGCTCAAGATGCTCCTGGAGGAGGCCAAGACTGCGTCTGCTCGATGGTGACCCCATCCCCGAAGTTCCGCCATGGTGTCCCTCAAGACCTGGAGGGAAGAACAAGTTAATTACGCTATGGCGACGTATAAGCGAGAAAGATTCGCCTTGGTGTTTACCTTGCCAAGTCGGGCGCTTATTCCGCGACGCAGCGGTCCTCGAGGCCATAATGGGCCACGGCCCCGGCCAGGCGGGATGAGGCGGGCGCTCTTGCCGCCGCCGCTTTGTTCGCCTCCTTTCTTTATGCGGGAGCGATCCGCCGGAGCTGGAGCGACGGGCGAAGCGCTGTCTTCGGCCCTTTCTCCTCTTTCTTTTTTTTTCCTCTTCCTCAACGCTCTATGCGAGGCCGAGGCCGCCCTGCCGGGCGGCGCTGCGCCACAATCCCCGCAGGACGATTTCTGCCGCCTGCCGGGGCTTCTTCTTGTTCCCGGCAACTGGGTCTCACCTTGCTTGGTCTCGCCGGCAGCCTCGGAGCCATCGCTTTGGCTCAAGTCCGTGGCGCCCACTCTGCTGGTTATTTTTGCCTCCAGCCGCCTTCACCGCCTTTTGAGCGCTGCTGACCGTCATGGAGTTCTGGCGGCAAAGAGTTCGCCGCCCAAATTTGTCCTTGAGACTCGCCACCATCGCTTCTGGACGCACAGGCAGATGTTCAAAGAGAGACCGCTTCAACCTTTCCTGCCGTCTGTGGGCGGTCTCTTCTTGGGCATTGATGAACGAGAGTTGATCGTTAAGTCTAATGCGGTCAAGGTGGAAAGATCAAAAGATCGATTTTACATACATGCCGTGGAGGGCTTAATCCTCGATCTTCTTCGCTGTAACTTTCCGCCTCTTCTCGGGGTTTTATGGTTCTCCGCTGGCTCATGGGCGTTCAAGGCGATGAGCCTCAGCCTTCGGGTGAGCTGAGCACCTCTCAAGCAACGCAGGAGTTTCTCCTTGCGCGAACCTCCTCCTCGAGTCTCCTTTACCGGGCGACTGCTGAAGTCAGCGCCCATATGGCTCCGGGGTGATGCGTAACGCCTAAGCCGTGAGGGCTATGGTCTTTACTCTTCGCCTGCTTCGTCGGCGAGGAGGAGGGGCTTGGTCTTTCACGCTGGCTGACCGCTACCGCTTGGTCCGCCTCCCGGGCGCCCCGTCAGCCACTGCTTTTTGGATCACGGGCAAGGTCGCCATGGCGCGGCGAGTTCAAGGCTGCCCTGGCCGCCACCTTGGGCTTTGTGGTCCGCTTTGGCCTTTCCCTTCTTCGCTTCTCCTTCTCGTGACTCAGAGAGATCTCGACGATCCCTCCGAGGATCACCTGGTCCTCCCACGCATTTTGAGAAGCTTAACGTCAAGATTAAAACCAACAAAGGTAAATCTAGCAACACGGGTCAGAGTAAGGATTTACCTCGTCTGCAAGTGATGAGCACATTCTCGGATAAGTGTAGGCCACCTCACGGTGACCTCATGCTCCTTCTTTCGCTTTTCAAAGATGGCGCCAACTCCGCCGTCACCCATGCGTTTCGGCTTCTCCGCCTCGAGCAGATGGGATCGCTAAATTCCTGTTCGGAGAAAACGATCAATGAAGAGGTTGAGTCTTAAAGGCACTTACCTCGTGCTCTCCTTTGTGATGTCTTCCCATCCCTCTATCTTGTAGAAGGGATAGGACCTTCTCCAGAACAAGCAGCGACTCGTCACGGTGGAACTCCGGATGATCTTCTCGTGAGCCCAAGGCTCACGAGGGAGGCGATCTTCCTTGTCGCAGACTCAGCCCCTCTAAGACTCATCTCCTGCCGAGGCATTACGCCCTTCACGGCCTTTTCCCGTGAAGAAGAGCTCGCCGTCGCCACTCCGCTTGTCAGAACCACCTCACCCACCACCATGCCCATTGAGTCGAAAGCGAGGGGCGAGGGTACGGCGCTCGCCCGGTGGTCGGAGCTTGAGGTAGTAGCACCCCATTGCCGAAGCGGCGGAGCTGCTTCCTCGTCAGCAGATAATAGTGGAGTAAACAATTTCAATCGGATCGATTCTCAGATAGCCTTCGCGACAAAAGCGAAGACTCCATCCGGAGGATGCTGTTCGGATTGAGGTTCGCCACCTCCAACCGCTAATGTTTAAGAAGGCTCAATTGTCGCTGGAGATCGCAACCCGGTCAGAGCTAACTGCTCGGGTTAACGAACTCTCCTCTCCAGCAATGCCTCGAGTATCTCCGCCTTTCCGCATTCTCCAGCCCACGGCAAGTCAATGTGGGCCTCCTCCTCCCAGATTCCTAAGGTCCTCCTTTGTCAGCTAGTGCCGCGGAACTTGGCCATAGCGGTTCCCGTGGATCTGACGAAGCAGGGTTGGTGGTGGAGTTTGGGTGCTTGATGTCGAGCGCGGTTAGATCTAAGGCTTAGAGAGGAAGGGCGTGAGAATGAGGAGGGTATCGGTCTGGGCATGCTTGTGCTTTTATAGTCCAGATAAAGCGTACAGAACGGTTCAGCCCCAAAACGGCTAGTTTTTATCGCGAACGGCTAGGTAAAACGGTCGCTGCTTTTCATCTGCGCAATGACAGAAGTTATCATGGAATCGCCAACCGCTATTTCTTCCAAAGTTGTTCGTGACCGAAGGTCGAGTGCTCGCTTTGACAGATGTCGTCCTCGCTCGACGCAAACAGAGTTGCTCGGCGCCGCAAGGTTTAGTTCGGTCCCAACAAGTCTTGTTCGGCTGATCCAGTAATCTGGCTCTGGCCACTTGTTACGTGTCTTTGTAGCAGGAAAATACCTTTTCAGGATTAGAGTCTCAAGAGGATGACCCCACTCTAGTGAGTCCTTCCACTTGAGTCTCTGGGCTAGTCGGGGATAAAATCACGCCCATTGCCATGGCTCCACTTCTCGACGGCCCATTCGAATGTACCCTACCAGTGGCCTAGCTCCCTCGAGGGTTCTATCAGCCCATATGCATCCCCGCCGAATGCCTTCTTGGCTGCACGGTGCGAACGGCCAGGATCTGTGTTTGAGTCCTACTCGAACAAGAGTTCTCAAGACGGCCATGTGAAGACCTGACGTGGTTTCCTGATTGGAGCAGTAAGTCGTGATCCCCAAGAATTAGAGTATTCCTTATCTACCCTGGATGTATTTGGCATGTATGAGTTCGCACGCACTCAGTAGTTAGCCCGGCCCGATATTCCCTCGTAGGTTGGTTTGCTCAGATTATATAAACAGGGCCCTTATAGCTTAGGGACCCGAGCCGATAGATTTTCAGATACCACCTCGCCGAGACTCGCCGATCTCGCCGAAGTTCCACCTTGTAATTTTCTTTGATATAAAGAAAGGTCTGGACGTAGGGCTATTATCTCTCCCGAGAGGCCCCGAACTGTGATAAAAACCCCCGCCTCCTGCTCGCTGTCGTCAGTGGTTGTTCGGCGCGGTCTCCTATCTCTTCTTTGAAGAACCTTGGTTGACTTTGGTCGATATCCCAACCGACTTTATTGATGTACTTTTGATTTGTTCCTCGCGCTCGCTGGGCAAATGATTCCACTCATATTCCGACGGAAAGAAGCTAAGATACGCCCTATGATCCTATTTGGCCAAGAATAACGCCGCCGTAGTAACGCAGGCACTCATCCACGGGCTACCATGGCCATATCGCTAGGCATATGCATGCTTAATGGTACGCTGGATTCCCTAACTTGTGGTTAATCAAGTTCAAAAGGAGTAGTCTTGTATCAGAATAACATGGCGGCCA
>JAYEVB010000109.1:0-29835 GCA_036346415.1 Raddia guianensis | reverse complement strand
TGGGTGTTTCGGTCCCCCTTGAAGGCCCGATTCTTGTGGTTGGAGTTCCTTCCATGGTTTGGGAACAACTTTTCTAGTGGATTGAGGATTAGGGACAAAGGGTCCCGGGCTTCCTGGTGGCGGCTTCCCTCAACGAGGTAGGTGCTTGCAGAACTCGAAAAAAACGTTCCCTCTTCCTTTATTATTCGGACTTGTGTTTACTCCGCTACTAGACTTGTGTAGGGTTTCGCTAGTTGGCTTAACTTGACTAATTGACCAAGTTCAACAGCAATAAAATTAAAATAGTCCCTTCACCCTCTCGCCAGGTCCCTTAATTGGATCGAGCATAGGATTCTAGAATTTGCAACCCAGAGATGGCAGGGATAGATTTGCTAATAGGGTTCCTACAAGAAATATGGCCTTCGACGTTTTGGTGACAAGAGTAATATGTATTGATTTGTGCGTTTCAAAAAAATCGTCATAAAAACAATAGGGTTAACCCTCATTTTGGATGGATAAAAGAAACGCCCAAAATAATGTCACTATCGAAAAAAATTAAAACCAATACAGTGTTGTGGAAATAATTTTTTCATAAGGATTCTTAAGTTTAAAATTTTGCTATTCAAATATTTAAAATACGTATGAACCTAAAATGGAAATCTAACTAGCTTTAAAAGTTTCATATATGATTGGATTAAAAAAATCAAAAAACTTAAATCTGGATGAATTTGAAATGTAATAAAATTTAATTTTTTTTTCTAATCTTGGTTGAATTTAAAACTTGATGTTGACCAAATATAAAATGTTTAGATCCACCTTGAATTTAACATTTCAAGTTTAATTTAAATTTGGAAAATTTAACCTTCCATAATTTTTATATTTGGAAAATTTAAATTTTGAAATCTAGCTTTAAATTTTTTATTCCTTAGGCAATCAAAAAAAAATGAACTATAAATAAATCTAAAATTCAATGTCTGGAAATTTAGCCACTTCCGCCGATCTACCATTTTGACGAAATGTGTGGCGCCAAAAATCGCCCCAAAACACAAAGGACCATCAGGGGAGGTCGTGCCTACCCCCTCATTTCACATCTCCTCCCTTCCGCATCCCCTCTAGGGTTCTATGGCGCAGGGATTGGTGCGCCGACAAACGAGCCGGCGGCGAGCTTCAGCCGGCGGGGTCTAGGAAACCTCCGCCAGGTCTAGTCAGTGGGGGGGCGACGCGCCGGCGGGTTGGGAAGGAGGCGAGCTGCAGGCCGGCGAGCTCCAGCCTGCGGGGCCCCCTTTCCCCAAAAGGCCCCCGGCTCAACTCTAGCCTCCGGAGCCGGAACAGCGCCGTCGAGAGACGCCACCATCGGTCGCCACCGGACTCGCCAACGACCCCATTGCCAAAGCGAGAGCCCACCATCGTTCACCGCCGGACTCGCCGAAACCCATTGCCACCGCCTCCCTCTCTCTTCCCGTCCCATTTTTGCTTTTTTGGCTTTATCACATTTGGGAATTGGGATACAAGACACATTTGAGATGCAAGTAGACGCAGATGCATTTGGGAATTGGGTTTACATGCTAGATTCGGGTTCTCCTGGACAAGTCTAGGTCATGGTTACATAACTTGCTTTCTTTTATAATTTACCAATCAATTTCACATTCCATTTGTCAGTATCAGCAAGTGATACTGCATCAGTAAACTAGATACACACCTTTTTTTCATTTGAAAGTAGTTCTCTTGTTAAATAGACTTTAAAGTATATTGATTTTTATTTTTTTATTCTACAGAAAGTTATTGCTCTATTACAATCAAAGGAAGCCAGAGAAGTGTGATAACTTTTGTTATGGAAGCATCAAAAAAACTACTCAGAAATGGAGAAACCACAGTAAGCATGATATTATGGAATGTGCTACTATAACTTGAAAAGCATATTAGGTTTGTCTCTACACCCTTATATTGTTCTTTATCCCTTATCTTTTACTACTATTTCTTTAGCTGAACTTAACCAAGGGTGTTCTATAAATGATGAAGACATAGGTTGGCTATACAGCCTTAGGCTTTGATGATTCTCTTGAGTGATTTGAGGATCCTGCCCAAAGGATTGTCAGATGTTCAGATATTAAAGAGCATTTTAGTGCAATAGTATTTTTGGCTTAGTGAATGACTATGTTTTTCTAGAGCAGATGGCATAGGATTTCCTTCCAATCGATATGCAAGGGCTAAAATTTCTCTGTCTTGATTTTGGTACCATTCCTTAAGCCTGTAGCTTAATACACTATGATGTTCAAAATTTGTAGGGATCTTGCTAATTGTCTGATGCTTTAGTCTATGGACATATCATGCATTTTTTACATTTAGGGCAGCTCCATAAAAGCATAGAAGTTTATGCATGGTTCAGTAAGGCCCATGTCCAAAAAAAACCTGGTAATTTTCTAAACTTTTGGGATTGGTTAAAGGATTCCATTTTAGATTGGTTACAGCATATTCATTTTTTCTTTCAAAGTGGCCTTACAAGGAAAATAACGTTTCTTGGTTTTATTTATTTCTGCTACATGACTTGACTTTTTGTTTGCCTGGAGAAACATAGAAATGCTAAGCTATAAATGTAGTGCAGGCGTGGTGATGCATGGTTCAAATTCTATGCAGTTCTCATATTGACTTGTGACCATAGATTCATATGCAGTTTTTACACCCAAAAAATAATAATGGCAGTTGTAGTTGTGGCATGTTTCTTAATCAGTATGCAGCTGAGCCTAAATTTCAATTACATAGGAGCTGAATGATGGATTTGAACCTATCTTTATGAACTACTGCATAAAATATTTTTTCCTCAATAGACAACCTAAACATCAATCATTAGCACAAAACCACACATCAGTTACTAAACATCAATTTGAGATACTGAAACTTTTATTATTTTCTTCATAAGTCATGTTTAGGGCTGAATGCATTTGTCAGTAGCCACACTTTTGCCAAAAAAAGGGGTATTTTCATATAAGTTGGTATTTTGTACATGCTTTGTGGGCTTCCTCTTTAGTTAACTTATTATAATTAAAATGAATTATGCCTCTTTCTTTAGTTGTTTACTGAAATTTGTCCATTATTCTTTCATTTGAAATCCTCTTTTACTTGGTATGTTCTGCATATTTTACTGTATGTTTTCTATGAAAAAAAATGGCTATACTCTGAAGATATTTACCACTTAGCCATTGTAGATTTGTTGACAGTATGCAAAGCAGCTTCTCCTGAAAACCATTCCGAGTAGGTCATGTGTTGGCAAAACTAGGACTGTTTGATCCTTAGAGCTCAAATATATTCATTTGCTTAAAATACATTTATCATTTCCTTCTTCCTGCAATCATTGTTTCATAGCAAGTAGCTTTTCAGATTTTTCAGAGCAGTAGTTCTATATATTTTACTGCCAATTGCATTACTATGTCTTGAATTTGCTTTGTCATATTTGAGTATAAAATTTTCATCCCAAAGGCTTCTGTCAGATTGTTGTACAAATTATTACTGATGGCATTGCTATGGCCTGAATGTTGTATGATATATTTAATCTTTCTTTGCATGCCTGACTTGGCTAAACCTTTTGACATTAATTAGTACCAATGGTCCAACATTTTCTTTTGGATGCATCAGGCTTCACAGGTGTTCTTTGTACACGGCAATGATCACTGATCAGAGCTTTAAATGGTGCCATATGGTTTCGTTCAGGTATTTCCTGCTTAATTTTGAGAACTTTGGCACTGCTAGACTGATACAATGAAGGTATTTGAAGGTAACCTGCCGTGCATTATGCCTTCTAATTTCATACCGTTTTACTTGTGGGTGTTCTTTTTGGGGGTTTGTGTATTCTGTACCCACACTATTTCAGCTTTGTAGTAAATGGTGCAAATTAGCATTGACCAGTTTTACTTTATGATCAAATATGTCCTCTTCCTTTATGTTTGTAGATGAAAGTGGTTTGAGGCATATTTATTTTAGTTGTCAATCAGCTCCTGACCAATGTATCATAGTGTACACTATACTTTCTAAGTCTTTTGCAAAGTATAATTCATGCAAAATATTTGACTTTTAAATGTTCAAACTTTCATGAGCAGGTCTAAGATTCAAGGCCTTCATATTTCCTGTACATAGGGACATCTCATCCCTTTATGAAAGGCCAATAATTGTATCTCCCATGGAATTCTTTTGCTTCGAACTAGTTGGGAACTTGCAAACCAACTCTGCTCCAACAGGAATTTCTCCTTTGGGTACAGATTATATGTACTGGTGCCTATAAGAATGTATACTTTTTTATATTGCAGTTAAAAATTGCCTCATTTATATTGTCTAAAGCTTCAAACTTTCCTGCCTGGATTTCCTCCTAAATCCTTGACATCTTAACTTGCAGCGGAAGCAATGCTTGAGATTAATGTAGCTAGTCTTATAAGGATGAGTTGCACATCAACATACCAGTATCAACATGAAGAACTTGATGATTAGAAGCAAAACAAACAAGTAGAGATGAAGCGATGACTTAGGAATATTTATGCTATGTTTTGGTGATACTGAAATTCACTTGTATTTATGTTGGCATATGAACTATGTACTTATGAATATTTGTATTGCTTGGTCATTTGTGAATTTATAATGAATTTATTTATGTGCAAAAATTGTGGATTTATTTATATGATTCTTGTGAGCTATAATTAGACTTTCAAAATTGGGACATAAAATTTATCACAATATTTTGTCATGTCACTTGCCATGTCATATGCCATGTGGAGCATCCTACTCATCCATCTATGATGTTTTCTTCTAAATTATGACGATTAGAGGCCATAATCTTTTTACGATGAAATATTCCCACTAATTTTGGTTTTTCTTGAATTGTCAGTACCTGAGACGCATTCCGTGAGGCGTTTTCCAAGGGCGCCAATAACATGGAAATAAAATTTTTTGTCACAAAAAACGCTGAGCCTATTTCTTTAGTGGTTCTTTGTTTAGGGGTCACACTTTGCATTTTGGAAAATTGCATGACCATATTTTTTATGGGCACATTTGGGATCTTGAGAATGGCATTGTTATCCCGCTAAGGTGTATTCTCACAAACAAAAGAAATTTTCGCTAATGCGCTAAGGCTAAAAATGTTTTGTTTTGCTTGAGTTGGAGGTGTTTGAGAGGTTAGTAATCTTGCATCGACATGACATCGGACCACCTCATAGAAATTCATGAGGAACCCTTGCGGGGGTAGATTAGTGGTGGTTAAGGAGAAATTTGATCGCTTTGAGATGCTTCCAAATGAAAATGCTAATGATATGTATACCGACTTAACCCATAATCAATGAGCTCAAGGCCGACTCTATGCCGATATTGATGTTGGAAGATGATCGGATTGCCAAGACAAAACCCGACATCATCACCTACATGTCCAAAAGGGATGTGGACAAGATGACCCATGCTTTTTGAGCAAGCGAGGGCTCATGAGATGCTCATCATCGACCCACAACTTCCCCGCCCCGAGAAGAACAAGGTCATAGCACTCAAGGCAACTGACACAAGTCAAGGACAAGTCTTCCTCATCTAAGACTCAAGAAGGAACAAACTTTTTCCAAGTAAGCTGAGGAGATTGTATGATTGGGAGCGCCGGAGGAAGCTAGGCAAGAACCCACACTTTAGCTCCGGGTGCTTTGAGGTCATGAGAAGGGTCACATTGCTTCCATGTGCCCTCGAAAGGACAAACTCAAATATGAGAGGCCAAAAGATAGTGATGATGACAAGCCAAAGAACAAAGAGAGCAAGCACAAGGACAAGGATAGCAAGAGAAGGGAAAACCGAAGTTTAAGGGCACCACCAAGCAAGGAAAGAAGGGCATTCTTGGAGAGGGGCCCGATGAGAGCTCCGACACACCCCCCGAGGATGAGGAGAATGGTCAAGGACTTGCCACCATGGCAATTGTTGAAATGACACCACCGCCCCATCCCTTCCTCCAAAATTTTGGTGGTATTAACCACAAGAAAAGATGGTATTTTATGGGGAGAGTTGCTTTACTATTTCAACCAAATTATCAAGCCTACCTCCTTGAGCCGAAAGGTATAAACTTTGATGTGATATTGGGTAGGAAACTAAATGTCTAAATTGGGACAGGCAAAGTGAAAATTGAAAAAATTTAAGGCAAATTTTTGATTGCTAAATAATCCTTAGGGTAGACTCTTCATGGTGCTTGCTATGGAACTTTTCTAGTGAGGGAAGGGCGTAAAATGGGAATGACAACCTTTTCACTAAAATGAATCACTTAGTTAAACCCTTGATCCTTCCATTGCATTTCTTCTATAGAATGTTGCTCCCTTTTAAATGTGCTAATTTCCATTTGCAATCCAAACCCTAAATGTTCTCAATGTGCCTGATTGCACTCCATTTTTATTGTTAAAATTTGCCACTTTTGTGGCTAGAAACTTGCTTTGAAAATGTAATCAAGGCCAAGCTTGAGAAATTTGACAAGGGCCAAGTGCTATGAGGGTAGTGTTGCTTTGAACAAGATGCTTGAGAAACAAAGGAAACCGACCCATGGACGGTTTCACCCCGATCCTAAGGGAAAGAAAAGAAAGGTTCTCAAGCATCTTCCAAGAAGCAAAAACCTCTCATGCCCAAACCAGAGTAACAACATTGGGCCTAAAATGTGAACTCTAGAAACAAGGCCTAGGAAGCACAATGAGCACAACACATGGCAAGGACCTCCTAGGCACTATAACTCCACATGGAAACCTAGGAATCAACATGCTTGGCCCGCCCAGGTACAACAATAGGAATAGTCCTCATATGCATTACAACAAGGCAAGCTCCCATGTTTCCCCCGGTTAGCTCATCCACAAATGTTCGGAATGGTCCTCCTAGACAAAACTTTACTAGACAAGATCCACCTAGGAACCAAAACAGAACACTCCCAAAACACCCAACCCAAGCTTCCAAGAGCTCATGGAGTTGTATGATCACTACTTACTTAGAATGAATGACAAGGGTAAGGTGGTTGCTAGATATCTGATTTAAGGTAGGAGCATAAGGCACATGTTTGGGTGTCTAAATCTTTGATTGATCGAGCGTTGCTTGGTTTGAAGGTTAACTCGGGACCTCCTGTGGGTCCCCGAGTCACAAAAGTGATCTCCTTAATGCGGGAATTCCGGAGGGTGGGTGCCATTGATCATCGAAGGGGTGCACTCAACACATGCCGCAACCCCTTGTTCACCTTGGGAAAGACAACAACATCCCCTAAGGTCACTTTTGGAGATGGAAGTAAGAGCAAGGTGCTTGGCACAAGGAAGGTAGATATTTCTTGGATCTTTCAATTGATAATGTGTTACTTGTTAAGACTTTAAATTATAATCTTCTCTTACCCAAGTATGCGATTTGGGGTTCCATTGCAACTTCTCATCCGAGGGAATGGTGGTCTTGGATAAAATGGAAAAGGTTCAAAGGCTTTTTTTGAAAACTTGTTTCTTGTGAACTTTAATGAGTCCGCCATCCATCTCGACTTGTATTGTTACCAAAGTTTCTCTTGGTTGGCTTTGGCATAGGCGCTTTGGGCATGTGGGCATGGCTAATTTGAAGAAACTTTTCAAAAAGGCTAGTTCTTGGGGGCAAGAGTGACATTTGAGAAAGACAAGCTTTGCCCGTCGTAAAAAGCAAGTGGCAAGCTCACATCCCCCAAAATGTCATGTCTACATCTCGACCTCTCGAGCTTACACATGGATCTTTTTGGACCAACAAAATATGTGAGTATCGGAGGAATCTCTATTGCTTGGTCATTATTGATGACTTCTCCCGATACACTTGAGTTTTCCCGACAAAACCCCCGGGACACTTTCAAAAGGTTTGTAAAAAAGCTCAAAATATTTTTGAATGTACCTCAAAAGGTGAAAGTGACAATGGCCCGAATTCACTAACACCTCTTTGGAGTTATTTTGTGATGAGTTAGGGTTGATCACCCCCATACACAGAGAATGGTGTGGTTGAGAGGAAAAGGACACTCATCGAGATGGCAAGAACAATGCTCAATGAGTTTGGAACCTCCAAGTGTTCGGGAGGAATCGAAGCCTGTCATTGCATCAACAGTGATATTCACAAGCTTCTTAAGAAGACTTTATCTTTGGAAAACCAAATGTCTCCTACTTGAATATTTGGATGCAAGGTCTATATCAAAAAAGAGGGACACTTGGGCAAATTCCAAAGGGGGTGGATAAGGATTCTCTTGGGATACTCTTCCAGGGACCTCCGGGTATTCAATGAAGGAAGTGGTGATTGAAGAATCTTGTGATGTGAAGTTTGATGAATCAAATGGCGAAGGTCAAGATGAAAACGGATGATGTTGATGGAAGCCATTGGTAAAGCAATGGAAGAAATGGTTTAAGATGGAGGCCTATGGAAGCTCCGGGGAGGAGAAGTTACACCACCCCACACCGAGCTTGTGTCGATGGGGAACGGCCTCAAGATAGCTCTGTGGAGCCATCTTTTGGGAGAAAGCAATGAGCAAGATGGAGAGTCAGGAGACCAAATGGACAATCTTTCATTGATCGAACCCATCATTCAATTCGCGTGATCATCCATCCGATCAAGTGATTGGAGACTTGAAACAAGGTGTGCAAACAAGGTCAAGAACAAATGGTTCGAGGTCGGCATGGCTAACTTGTGAGTACCATGCTTTTGTTCGACTTGGAGCCAAAGAAGGGGAAGAGGCATTTGGGATCTTGATTGGATAAATGCCATGCATGAGGAACCAACAATTTTGAAAGGAATCAAGTTTGGACACTTGTGGAGCGACCCAAGGATTGCAATGTGATTGGTACCAAATGGTTCTTCAAGAATAAAAAGATGAGTTTGGAGTAATTTCGGAACAAGGCAAGACTTGTGGTTCAAGGCTTCACAAAGTTGAGGGTGTGGGGTTGGAGATACTTTGTCCCGGGCGACATGATGCAATTAGGTCATGGGCCTCTACATGTCACAACATCACTCTTAAGCAGATGGCAAAGTGCCTTCTTGAATGGCTACATCGAGGAGGGTGTATGTTGAGCAACCCCGGTTTGAGGATCCAAAGTACTCCAACCATGTGTTCAAGATCAAGGCTCGATGGGCTCAAGCAAGCTCCGGGCTTGGTATGAAAGACTTAGAGACTTTCATCTCCAAGGGCTTTTGTTGCAGTAGACTTACCTCTTCACAAAGGTGGATGATGGACACTTGTTCTTGTGCCAAGTCTCGCCGAACATCATATTTGGGAGCTCAAGAAGATGGTGCAAGACTTGATATGATGGCAAAGTTTGAAATGTCAATGATGGGTGAGTTGAATTTCTTCTTGGGCTTTCAAATCAAGCAATTCAAGGGGTGTTTATAAGCCAGAGGTACACTGGATCTCCTAAAGCGCCGACATGGCGGCAAGCCAATTCGGACCCAATGGCTAAACCCACCTCGACCTCGACATAGAAGGTAACCTGGATCCCAAGGTTTTGTCCATGATCTGCATTACTTTACTTGACAAAATCTAGATCGGATATCATGTTTAGTGTGTGCATGTCGCTGATACCGGCCTCCCTAAGAAATGCATTTGAAACCAAAAGGATTTTAGATATCTAAAATTCACTTCTAGCATAGGTCTCGTTCCCGGGGGGTTTGACCTTGGCAATTCGACCAGATTATGCTTGCAAGATTGATCCAAAAGCACTTGGGGGCCCCACCACGGTAGATGTCTTGTGTCGTGGTATCAAAGAAAAATCCTCGCATTCTCCCGAGGTTGAGTATATAGCGGGGTAGCAAAAATTCTATTCCCCACAATCCTTGCTTGACTTTCGAAAACTTGACCCGGCTCTTAGGATAATAGAGTTTGGTGAAGATAGCTAGCAACCCGTTCAACATCCGACCAAAACATTGCGCCCACATCACTTCCCGGGATCATGTGGAAACATCGTGGTTGGATCTATGCGCGGGAGGACCGCGATATCTTCACCAAGCCACTAGATGAGACACGCTTTTGTAAGTTAAGAAATGCCAACATACTAGATAGGTCAAATGTCCCTGAGTTGGTGGGGGTTTGTGTGAACTTGGCACAATCAATGAACTTGAGACAATCTTTGGAGCTTTACAAATTCTACTTGATTCATATTTGTTCAATGCATCTCCATTTGCACTTGATAGCTAAATCTCAATTGACGCCATACTCAATAGGTGCTCTAATTAACACATGCTAATAATTCTTCACTTAGGCGAGTGTTAGATTGTCAAAGCCATGTGTATTTTTTATAGCTCATCTCTTGTGAATGACCTAGTGCTTCTAGTTCGGTCTTGCTATTCATTATGTATCTTGTTAAATACCATGACTAGATATGAGCACATTTGTTTTGGAAATGTTGAGGAATCTAAAAAAGGTAAAATGTTAAAATAAGGCCAAAATGGCCATCCTTGTTCTCACTAATGTCTTCCGAGACTTTTGCCATTGCACTAGACATGAACTTATGGGAGTTTTGATGATCAAGACCCAATCCTTGTAATTGCATGTCGCCCGGTTTTGAGACATGAAACTTAAAAAAAATATTTTAGATTCAACTTTTGACTTGGTATAGCACTTGTGCATATTTGAACATGCTTGTACTAGGTGCTAGTTTGCATCAAGGACCTCTCCTAGTGCATGAGCTTACTAGATACTCATTGGCTTTGATTCTCTACATCCCACTCTAGATCTTAATTTACTTACACATCACTCAAACATGAGCCTCTATTGTGTATTGTAATATTTGATCTAGAAATAGTCTTGAATTTAATTGGTGGATAACTTGGCATGATTAGAACTTGTATAATTTACAAAGCTTTGAGTGTTGTCTCCTTTTCATGTGCTTGTTGATTGCCCTTGTGGTTATTGATGACAAAGGGAAAAAATAAATGAGTGGCAAGCAATGGGGAGAAAAGTGGAAAAAAGGAAAATATGACAAAGGGGAGAAATTTTAAATTTTGCAAACTGTGTTGCTCACTTGATAGGCAATGACCTAGGGGAGTAGGTGTTAGTCTTGCATTGCATTGCATTAAATTGATCTTATGCCTAGTTGTTATTTCAAGTGAAGTAATCTCAATTGGTATCACCTTTGTTGGAACTAACCCCGCCGAGACACACATTTTGGTTGAGTTAGCTAGAGATTTTGTGTTGTTCAATTACCAAAAGGGGAGATTGTAAGATCAAGTTTTGGTATTGATGACAACAAGACTTCAAGATTAAGACTCTTGTGTTTCATAGTTTTTCTTATATTCTTTTGTGAGTCTTCGTCATGCTCAAGCCCTAACATCGCCAAGCATCAAGCTACAAGATCAAGACTAGATTAGACTAGACAAACAAATCACGACAAGACATGACAAATCAGACAAGAAAGAAAGACAAGAAAGAACAAGAAAGAAAAAAAACAAGACATGACAAGACAAAACAAGAAAGACAAGACATGACAAACAAATATGATAAGACAAGAGAAAGATAAGATAAGACAAGACATGACAAGAGATAAGACAAACAAGACAAGATAGACAAGCCGCAAACCGAAAGACAAGAAAAGAACAAACAAGACATAAGACAAGACAAGACAAGACACAAGACAAGATCAAGACAAGAAAGAAAGAAAGAACCTAGGGCACCGCTGACCAAATATCGGCCTCCGGGCCCGCAAGGCCCACGAACACATGGTGGGCATCGTTTCGATCCGGAGTTGCAAGGGGAGTATCGAACGGCTCGATAAATCCGCGACGCGTCCGATAAGCCCTTCCACTTAAGTCGATTTTTAGCCGCCCGATCTGCCAAGTTAATCTCATCCGCCCATTGGCCCCAACCCTATAAATAGGTGGGATTTTGGGAGACTTGAGGAGCTCATTTGTTCATCCCCAAGCTTTGAGAGAGTGAGAGCTCCTTCCTAGTTCATCCTTCATCTCCCTAGATCCAACATGAGAAATTGAGATTGAGAGGGAGAAGAAGAGGAAGAAAAAAGCCATACCTTGCCTCCTCCGATCATCCCCGGTTCTTGAGCCTTCCCCATGAGTTCTTGGCCTAGCTCGATGGGGGAGAGGTGGTGGTCTAGTTGTGCCCGATATTGTGCTCTTGGATTTTTGTCACCGGATTCAACTCCACCCAAGCTTCATCAACACGTGAACTAAGCAAACCCACCAACGGGTGGTCCGGGCCGGCCGGCATCGCCTTTCCGGCCGGAGATGTGCTAAACTTGTGCTCGAGGTCGACCCCGTGAACGGGTGTTGGTCCTTCCGGGGTGAAGGCCCGGGTTCTTGAAAGTTGGAGTTCCTTCCATGTTGGGAACCAACTTCTTCTAGTGGATTGAGGATTAGGGCAAAGGGTCCCGGGCTTTGTTGGCCTTCCTCAAGGAGTAGGTGCTTGCACGAACTCGAAAAAAGATCGGTTTGCTCTTGCCTCCTTTATTATTGACTTGTGTTTACTCCGCTACTAGACTTGTGTAGGGCCATTGCTAGTTGGGTGCTTAACTTGACTAATTGACCAAGTTCAACACGAATAAAATTAAAATAGTCCGATTCACCCCCTCGGCCTTAGGTCCCTTCATCGAGTCCGGAGAGAAATCCAAAGAGGTCAAGAGTTGTTGGGTCAATACAATCCACCTCGAAGCGGTCGAGCCCATCGAAGTTCTTTTTTCGTCGCCTCAGGGAGGTGGTGCAGGCTAAATGGGGGTCAATCCGGGAAGGCACTTTAAATTCTCCAAGCCATAAGGCAATTGGTCATGGATTCGCGCCTCCTTGGGCGAATCTCTCCGGAGGAGAGAGGTGAAGATTGCCGATGCCGCGGCGATGAAGTCCAGCGTAAAGCGAGAGGCTTCCTAGCCTCATGGCGACGTATGGCGATCCCGAAAAAGGCATCTAACTTGAGAGATGATCTTGACGCCCCCTACCGGCGCGCCAACCGCCAGTGACTAATCGGGGGTCACCACCGCAATGAATTTGTACGAGGTGACGCTTAATCAAGAACTAAGTTAAATGGTAACACAAGACAGGTTATATGGTTCACCAACGGAGGAGGTAACACCCTACTCGTGTTCGGATTATATGGTGGATCAAGATGCGAGATGCAAGATGATGCTATGCGGTAGATGATTCATCGCTTTCAGCTTACATGCCGATGGCCTCTACCCTCCCTTTATGTAGTGTAGGGAGATAGAGTTTGATATCTCGATCCCTAATAACTAATTGTATGCGCTACATGGAATGCATGTGTTGATTCCTAATTACATGGAGATAGATTATATCCTCAGAACTTCTTTGCTCGCCAGCGTGAGTCAGTGGTCTCTATCCTTACCGGCCGACTTGGATCGCTTCCTCATTCGCTTCCTTATGGGCCTTCTAGAGGATACCCGGCTCATATAGTCCACACGCCCATGGCACGACCCTCCACGAGTCCACGCAATACCGCGGGCGGCGATAGACTGACGGCCGATCTTTTTTCTTGTTCCGCGACATGACCGGTCAAACATGGCGCCTGTCTCCTCAGATCAACGGAGCAAGGACGCTCCACCACACAAGATCCGAGTATCGGGCGCTTTCCCTTGCCGGTGAGCGACGTCCGCTTCCTTCACAAGACGGTTTAGTAGCCAATACATCTTCCTGCCGCGGGAGTCGAAATGGGCAAAGTTGTCGGTCATCATACCGGAGTTGAAGCATGGAAGAATAAAAGCCAAAGTACACGATGATGCACGACGTATGTATTTGCATGGCCACGCGTATGCACTCAGAAAGCGAAGTTTTTTCGTCGGTTAATGATAATTTCGCGGTCCAAAAACCAACGAATAGGTTATAATTTCGCCGGTTTGTAAAACCGACGAAAATAAATGTTAATTTCGTTTGGACCAGCCGACGAAATTATGGTGCCGAGCTTCGCCGCGTCAGATGACGGCTTATTTTCGCCGGTTTGAGCGACGAAATTACAGGCGCCGGACGACGGTCCCGATAAATTAGACGGAGGTCGACGTGGCAGTAGTTTCATCCGTTTGGGCCGACGAAATTGCTGCCCACTTTGATTAGACCAGGCCGGCCCATTTTACCGCTGTTCTTTGACCCAGCCGCCGCGCCTTGCTCCAGCCGCGCCGCCGCTTGCCAGTTGCCGCTCGCCGCCGCCTTGCTCCCTGCTCCCCACGCCGACGCACGCGTTGCCGCTCGCTCGCCCGCTCACCCACGCCTCCTCTCGCGCCGCCGCTCGCCAGGTGCCCCACGCCGCCGCCTTGCTCCCCTGCTCCGGCCCCCACCCCGCCGCTCACGCCGCCGCCCGCTCGCTCACCCGCCACGCCACCGGCCGAGCTGCACTCTGCGCCGCATCAGCGCCCTGCTCGACCCTCGCCGCCCCAGTCCGAGGTGACTAAGACATTTTTCCCTTTTGCTCTTCTTCTTTTGCTTCCCAATCTTCCGTCTCTACTAGTCCTAGTCCTGATCTCTTCGCTGCTTTTCCCTTCGCCAGAGGTGATCTCTGTCATCACAAACGATGGGCGCAACATCGTGGTAAGCAAATCCTGATCCTAATCCTAGTCCTAGTCCTTCCTTCCGTGCGTTCGTTGGATTGAAAATGATCTGATGCTTGCCTTCACTGCAGGCAATGCAATGTTGCTTCTTCAGGGCACTTTGAGAGGATTTGATCAGGCCACCAACATTATTCTGGAGGGTCTACTCTACCAAGGTCAGCCCCCAAGCTCAAACTCACTGCTCAGCATCTGCGGATTCATCTAGTCATTATCTAAATAAATTTTACAAGTTGCTCAAACTGATAGTTCAACAGCTTGCCTTTATCCATTGTCGGTCTTGCTAGATTAGTTTTGCAGGGTTAGCTGTCCAGTCATCTCACCTACTTCTTCAGTAAATCTGTGTAGTGCTATGTTGTCAAACTTTTGTATTTGGCTTACTTTCGGCATGCTTTCACGGGATCAGTACATTCTAGAACTGAAAAACAACACTATCTCACAATGCTTACATACGAAATTGAATAGAAATTTAGATGGATGCAGTGCTGTACCCTCAGGTTGTCTCTGGATGACTTTATTTTCAAATATAAGTTTGTTATGGTGAGGGGGTGTATCTTTTTTATCACTGGTCTTAACTTTTTTTCTAACTAGTTTGAAGAACTCACTGTCTTGGCTTTTGTTGATTATTTGGTTTCTGAGAGGCGGTGCCAGACTTTTGTTGATTATTTGGTTTCTTCTTTGTTTGAGAGGTCGGGGTTCATTAAAGTTTCTGAGAAGGCATGATTGTACCTTTGCAGGAGGGAGTCCAACAGCTCGTGCTTGGATTGTACATCATCAGGGGAGACAACATGTATGTTATTTTTCGCACTGCCCTTGGAGTTGTTTATTGCATAATTGCATTGTATGCATGTAAACAAGCACAGGTAAACATACTCCAGCGGTTGGGGAGAAAGCATGGAGGTTTCCCATGTTTAACTGGTGGATTCAAGCCAAGCCGAGCCGAGGCAAGGTCGTTTTATTCCTCACAAGGCAATGGAGCGTTCTCGCTCTCCTAGAGGAAAAGCAAAGCTTGAGCCGAACAGAGTATCTCAAGACGTGATGGAGTGTCGAATATCAAGAGAGCACGTCAAGTAAGTAAAATTGATCTCTATTAAATACTTCATTTGCAATTGATGAAAATTTAATATGAAAATTGCATTATTTGTCTTCATATCTCAATAATTAGAAGAACCCATATTGCTTAAATTTATGTGAAATCGCTTATTTGTGTGTATATGCTTTTATGCATTGAATGTGGATAACATAGACCTGGTATCCAATGCGGAGAAAAGACCTTGACGGGATGGACCAAAGTTGGAGAGGAATGTACCACTTGATTCTAGAACTTGACCTCAAGAAGAATATAAAGATAGGCCTATTCCTAATTAATAGTGAGGATATACTTGTAATCCCGGATAACTAATAGAGGATAGATAGAATCCTACCCGTAGACCGACTAGAACCTCTTCTTGAACCCCACCCTCCACTATTATAAAGGGTAGGGGCCATAGTTCACCATGTGATCTTCATCTTCACTTCTATCTAGAGGATCACATCTTACCCTTTGATCATCTCTCAAGTTGATCATCTTGTACACATATACCCATATAATCCCGAGCACGACTAGGGTATTACCTCCGCCACAGGGCTTGAACTCAGATAAATCCTTGTCTTGTGTTACCCATCCGCTTAGTTCTGATTACGCCCTCGACAAATTCATTGCCGGTGACCCCCGCTAGTCACCGTCGGCTGGGCCGCCGTAAAGGCCAAGATCATCTTCATGCTTAATGGCATCGATCATTGGTTCGCCGCTCGCCGAGCGATCAAGGCATCAACACGAACTCCACTTTTGATTTGGATCGATCCAACAGGAGAACTACAACAAATTGGGAAAGCCACCGCCATCTACTGGTAGTACGCCAACGCTCAATTTGGGATGGCGACCCAAGAGATTCGACGCCATCTTGTTTCTACATTCGCTGATCCGTATGAATTTGACGGACCGAGCGTGGAAAGATAATTTCGCCATCTTTCCGGAAGCCAAGAACGCCAAAACGGAGTTCTGCCCGACATCCGCTTAAGGTAGGCTAGGAAGATCGCGAATCCGGCGAAGCTCAGAAACTCATTGCGGAGGTTAGATACGGGTATGCCGGGCACACCTCCGGACATCCAATCGCCAGGAGCTACCAAGACAATCCATCAACACTTGTTCGACTGGATCCGATCTAGTCCGGGAGAATATTGACATCGCCGCTCGACTTGCCGTTGAGGAACGCCCCGCCATCTACTCCCGAGGCGCCGGGGCTCAATTTCGACCCGAACGGTGAAAACTCAACCAAGGACTTCTACAACACTTTTGCGGTTCGACATGATCCAATTTGGAGGAAATTAAGTTCACTGACCCTTGCAGGTTGGGAACGCCACCCCGCCACGACGAGTAGGCCCGGGGCTTAATTCGACGGATACGCGAGGTCCCGGAGAACGAATCCGGTGACCATCATCGAAAGAAATCACCGGACTCGAATTATGGTGTCCATCGAACATAACATAAGTGCATATGGCCCAAATTTGAGGGATTAGCTCATTTGTCGCTATTAAACGCCTCGCTGATTGAATGTCAATTTAGCACCAAAGTTGATAGTTATGCCGCCGATAATTGGAGAAGAAAAGTGTATATGGCTCAAATTTGTGTGAATTATCTTATTTTTCGATAATTGATAATGCAAGGCATATAATTAAAATTTAAATGAATTAGCTGAAAATTAATACACTTTCCATGCTTTTTTACTATAGGCAATGTTGTACTTTCCTTGGGCCAAATTTCAATTGCTCCGCTTTCGCCTCCGCCTCCACCGGCTTTTTATTTCAAGAGACACAATAGGTAATAAATTTACATCTTTATAAGCAAATTTACGTTCTATTTGCACTCTCACAAATGCTCCTTCAATTGATTAGGCTTTATGACACCACCGCACCGCCAAGGTGCGATAGAGGCAACAACGACGCTTCTTTTGGACACGCCTTCCGATTGGACCGCGGCAGAAATGGACATGGATCGACCCTACGAGTTAAGATCCATTTTGTATTTGTGCTTGCTATTAAACTTGTCGATGAGAAGTTGAGTTGATGACTTGATGTTGTGGACTTACGCTTAATTTGTATCTATGTGCGATGGATCTTGTGTTCGGCGATATTTGATGGTAGATATATGTTTGTGATGATATGAATATCCGTGGAATTATCTATGATTTTTTGTGATTTTCCGTGATTTTGTGAATTTTCGTGATTTTTCGTGAATAAAACAAAGACCGCCAAACCGATTTAAATTAATGGTTTTGGTCGATTTAAATTAAACCACGCTATCCGTGTCAAAACCGAAGACCGAATTTTGTCGACGTGCACATAATTTCGTTACCAAAATCGATTTAAATTACATGCCACGCCATCGCTTCCCGCCACCGCAGATTTTTGTTAACGGCGATAATTTCGTACAGAGACCGACAAAATTAAGCCATGTCCTTCCGTCCTCGCCAGTATCGGTCTTTAATTTCGCTTACCAGAAACCGATTTAAAATATCAGATTTCTGGCAACCATTTAAAAGGCATTTAATTTCGCTTTCAATTTCCGGTTTTGGCCGATTTAAATTATTACGCTTCGTAGTGATGAATATACACATGCGGAAGATTATAAATATATGCTATCATGCATTGATCTACACCAAGCCAAATCGACCATCAATCACGCCGAGAGCCCAAATTCATGGCGCTATGTTTCCTTGGCATGATCGCCACCAAGTAACTCCGCCCAAGAAACCCGACCGCTTGTACCTACGCATCGGGCACCGCCATCGACATCAAACGAAGAGACGCGCCAACACCGATAAACGACGCTCAGCGAATTGTGTTTCGCTAAGGTAAATCCACCCTAATCGCTCGGGTCAAGACGAAGAAGACCATTCTCCAACGACTCTTCGACGATCATGGAGCCATCCAAGACCTTTCTAGCAACCTCACAACCCGCGGACCATTCGTCACATCAAACTTAATGGGTTTTGTTCCGCTCAACGAATACTACCTCAAGGTGAACAAGACCCAAGGCAAGTGGTATCGGAGATCCCAATTCTACGGTGCAACGCATCTTCCATTCCAACACAAGCCCGAGGTGAACAAGACCTCAAGGCGCTGATCGCGGAGATCCTTCCTCGTGTCGATCAATGTACCGCTCCAACAAACCGCCCAACTCAAGGTGAACTAGACCTCAAGGCGTGATATCACGGAGATCTCAATTCAGCGTGCCGATCTACGATCGCTCCAATAAACCGCCCAACCCGGCGAACAAGACCGGCGACTATCGCGGAGATCCCAATTCCACGCGTCACATACCTCCTATCGGGGCTTTCCGTTAGAGGAAGAAGACGAAGGTGATCAAGACCGCAAAGTCCACATTCAACCTCGACGCTACTGGAATATCCTCAAGACGCCAACAAGTCACAACCTCAACTCCCGCGAGTGCTAACCGTATGCTCCATCCAAGTCAAATGACCCCAACGTGAAGGTTGACGAGGACAAGTTCAAGCAATATGGGCGCATAGCCAAATGTCAACGGCAGGTTAGGATTACACGGCCCGCACCCCCGTATTCTGCGCACCACCTTAACTCCATCCACCAACCGCACGGTGAAACACAAGACGTAAGAGAAGAAGAAGAAGACCATCTTAATCGGAGGTGTTCCGCGATCCACTCATGGATGTAATTAACGGTGTCCTTCCGAGGTCCCGGATCTAAGAATATCACAATCGCCAACAAAGAAAGCTAGCAAGCATGGCTATGGAGCGCAAAACCATGAGAACCGATTTCATAAACAATTAATGGAATATCGTGTTCTTCTATCTTTGTGTATTTTCGATAAATACACGCACGCATCAAGAACGCTGCCTCACAAGGAATTTGTGTGTCACAATTTGCACGCCGGGACCTCGGATCTCTCCCATCTTTGTCCTGGGCTCAAGGTCGCTTCCTATTCCTTAGGATCAGCGCGCCGCCCAATTCTTCTTCGCGCCTCCCGCATAAAGGAGTGTGGTCTTCAAGGTGTCATCTATTGCAACAAAAGGTCGAGGCACGCCGAATCAATGACTCCCCATCCTCAAGTTCAAGCGCCCATCCACCACGGGCAAGTCAAGCAATGACATCGACCCAAACCTTCCATTGAAGCAAGACACGCTTCGACTTGGCATGACTACTTAGTGGAGCCTCGTGTTTGCTCCACCATCGCCTTGTTGGACATCAACAATGACGCCACGCTCACGAGGAGATGGCATCGATCTTCTTCACCACCACCGCAACAAGCCATCAACGGGGAGGATCGATCTACACCGTGAAGCGATCAATCTCGAGTATCGCTTATTGAGGCGCCGCCACCAATAATCTCTCGACGCCTCGTATCAATATCGCGACCGTGGACTCCATGCCTCGCTACCCTCGCCGACTTTCGATGCACTTCTCAACATAGCGGAGCAACTATCATGCCTCGCTCCTTGTCGACGGTTTTGACGACTTCAACAATATCGGGAGCAAGGCCTTGTGCCTTCCACCCCATAGCCAATGATCTTCTAGCGCCTAATCAACATCATGGGACTCACTCCCACGAACTCCAACAAAGCCAATGACCTTCCGGCGCTCTAAGTCGACGCGAGCGACTCCCACACCCTTCGCTCTCCGCCAACGCCATCAAGGCCTAATCAACATCGGGCCTACCCCACGAATTTCAACAACGCCAACGACCTTCCGGCGCCTAAGTCAACATTAGGGACCGCTCCACACCCTTCATCCTCGCCAACGGCTTCAAGGCCCAAATCAAAACCGTGGGCTTCTTCCCATGTCTCGCCACTCAGAGCGCTTTCTTCGACATTTTAGACTACATCGTGGGGCAACGCCCGCCCCACCCTATGGCCAATGGCTTCGGCGTCTAATCAACATCATGGGACCTGGCCCCATTTAACTCCAACAACGCCAACGACCTTCCGCTTTCCAAGTCGACATCAGGCCAACTCCCATGCCCATCGCTCCGCCAATGGCTTTCGGCATTCCAATCAACATCACGGGCTCGCCCCACGAATTCCAATAACGCCAATAACCTTCGCGCTCCAAGTCGGCGTCGCAATACTACCATGCTCTTCATCTCCGCCAACCGCTTCCTAGCATCCAATCAACATCGTGGGGCCTATTTCACGATTTCAACAATGCCAACGACATTCGCATTCCAAGTCAACATTGTGGGACCGACTCACATCCTTCACACGCAACGGCTTCGCATCCAAATCAACACCGTGGGCTGACCTCAACGATCTTCCACACCGCCAACGGCTTCCGCGCCTAAACCAACATCGTGGGTTTTCCCATGTTCACTACCTCGCCGACGACATCTCGACGCTTTACACTATGTCGGAGGCAACGCCGCGCCCCACCCCGCCAACGGCTTCGGCGTTGAATCAACATCGCGGGCCACCGCTTTCTTGATCTACGCCAACGACATTCTCGCGCTCCAAGTCAACAGTGGCTGACTCTACATCCTTCAATACCACCAACGGCCTCCGACATCCAAATCAACACAGGGCCGACTTCCCACTTTCATCCACAAGGCTAACGGCTTGGCGCCTAAATCAACATTGTGGGCTGACTCGCTGCCCTTCTACCCCGTCATTAACGGCATGTCAAGGCCCGTTAACGCCGGGTCGATTTCTACGACTTTCAACATCGCCAACGATCTTTCGCGCCAACCCGACAACGTGAGGTCGATTCTCAGTCACAACACCATCAAAGGCTTTCGTGTTCCAGTACAAATCAAGGGATGACTCCATGCCTTCTACACCGCCAATGATCTTCAGGCCCACGGTCAAGATCAGGCCGACTCGTGGCTTTCAACGTCCGCCAATGGTCGCTTAGCGCTCGAAGTCAACATCATGTGGCCAGATCTCCTGTTCTTCATCATCGCCAATCACGCTTCAAGGCCCAAGTCAACATTGTGGTCCGACCACACCACTTTCAACACCGCCAACGGCGTTCGCGTTACAAGTAAAATAATCGAGGGACAACCACCATGTCTTTCAACATTGCCAAAGGTTTCGCACCAACTCAACTCGAAGCCTGAGCAATTCTCGCGCTTCACTACACCGCCAAGGACTTCTCGGCGCCCATGCAACTTCGTGGAGTTGCCCTTATATCTCCTTACGCCGCCAATGGATTTCTTTGCACCCGCCTCAATGCAGATTTGTGGAACAACCCCATATCTCACCGATCGCTAATGGATTCCTAGCGCCGCTTCAACGCAAAACCGCCGGTTTAGCTCCACGCTGCTACATTGCCAATGGACTTCTAGCACCCATCTGAATTCAACTTTGTGGGCAACTCACGCTGGTCTCTGCTGTCCGCGCCTCTTGGCTTCATTAAGGCAATCACATGCTCACTTCATCGCCAAAGGATTACCGGCATCAAGTCAACATCGGGGGCATTGCCCAGGCCCTCTTCATCGCCAAAGGATTCCCGCATTCAACATCAACATGGTGGGACAACCCAGCGTGTTTGCATCGCCGCCAATGGATTTCGCACTCCAAGATAACGCGCGGTGCAATCTCCACACGGACCTAGATCTTTGCCAAAAGATTTCTAGCACGCCAACGCAACGCTGGGAGAGTCTCGCCCACATCTTCCATCGATGAGTAAGGTTTCGCAATTCCATCACTCTCAAGGAGACGGTATGCCTCCTAAACTCACTCTTTTCGATGGTTTTCCTTAAAAAGGCAAAGCACACATCGCTTTCTTTGGATGGTTCTTCCCTTTTGAAAACAAAATAAATTTTGTTCCGAATAAGTTCATGATACAGAATAAATTGCATATGTGAGCTATTGTTTTCTTTGGACGGCTTTTTCCCTTTGAAAACATGACGACAAACGTCAACATAAAATGGCTTTTTCCATTTTCACATCTTGCTGGTCAACAAAAGAATTGCCTATCTTAGAGCTTTCCAAGATGGATTCCAAAGAAGGCCATGATCGGAGTATTCGCAAATGAAAGCAACCTACACATCGAAGGCACGTGAACACGTGCCACATGAATGATCTTGAAGACAGCAAGGTGATCGCCGAGCCATTTCAAGGCGATAACTCCTCCATATGGACGCGGCCTCGGGTAGCCTCGCACCTAACGGAGAAGTCAAGTCAGCGGGGTCAACCTATAGCGAGAAGATGCATCAATATGCCAACCCTCTAGGGCGATCAACATCAACGCCCGAAGAAATATAGGAAAAGATGCGGAGAAGGCTGCCTGGTCGGTCAAAGTCCGACGTGTGAAGCTACCACAACCCCGAAGCATGAACAAGGGCCCAACAAAAATCAATCAAGCCACGAGGTTTAGCTAGTCCACAAAGGCAAAGTGCTCACAAAAACCTCCACTACTCAAATAAGTCTACAACAAGCAAGCTAAAGGGTCAAACATCACACCCCACTTGATCAAGTCGGCAAAACAACGCCGAAACAAAAAGAGGAGATAAATCACCGCCATCCTCGCAAAAAGTCAAGGCACAAATCCCCATGTCAAACCCTTGAACCACCATTAATATCACTGCTCCCAAGTCTCTAGGTTCATGAGGCTACGGACTGGGGCATGTTCACATTGTGGAGGTAATTCATCATAATTGAAAGGTTAGAGCATGATCGCTTGTCGACTTTCAAGAAAGTTTACCAAAACACATTGATCCAACAAAGACGTAACACTCAAGGAAGCAGAGTTTGTGTTTATGACCGCACGGTTCTTACGGCGGTCCTCAAAGGCAAAGCTTTTGATAGGCTCTTCTAAAACCACATTTGGCATCTCGTGAATTAGAAAAGCCAACATTTTAAAATCCTAAAAAAATCTTTTGTTAGATTTTCGCTTATAAACATGTCTTGCTAATGTCACGCTTGGTGTTTATGCTTTGACACAGTTCATCCATGCCAACGCCTTTCCGCAACTCACCAATACCCCAAGGTCGAGAACATCCCGACTCTTCATCCTTGTTCGCAATGGTGTCCAAGTTGAGAATATACCAACGCATCCTAGGCGATCGCGAGAATATGCCGCCAGCTTGAGAACATTCCAGCACTTCGCCGTAAATTATGCCGAAAAATTCGACTTCATGTCACCGATAATGGATAGGAAATATCCGCTACTTCTAACACAAGCCGAGAACATACCGCGCCCCTCAAGATCAACTCGAGAAAATTCCCACACTTCGCTGACGCCCCTCGCTGAGAATATTCTAGCACTACATCAAGAACATACCGTGTTTCATGGTCGTGATCGTTAAGGTTACCTTGGCTTCATCTCAAGCCGAGAATATGCCGCCGCTGAGATCGACGGAGAACATTCCCATACTTTCGACGTTTTGCGATAATATACCAGACTTCGCCATCGCTGCCAAGATCGTATCGCGACCGACATACAAGCCGAGAATATACCAGCTTGTCGACTCTCGGCCGAGAACAAGTACAGCAATCGCGATGGTTCAACGTGGAGGATCCTAGTTTGAGGCAACACGCCGCGATCTATCTCGAGCCGAGAATATTCCAGCTTCATTGACCACACCAAGAAAGTCTTCGCATCGCGCGCCAAAACTATTCCGACGCCCGCCATCGCCAAACTATAGATGGCAACCGTTGAGAGGATTCCAACCTCCGCCGCACTTCAACCGAGAATATTTTGGTACATCGGTTGAAAAGATCCCAACATCATCATGTTGCTTTTTGGCAAGGAAATATTCACTACGCCATGAGCGATGTGGCAAAGAGCATACACCGATCCGACCATCCATCCTCAAGGCCCTTCTCGTAATCGAATCGATGGGGGCATTTGTTTGATGAGAAAAAATATTTTCGCATCGATTGCATCCCGAATTGTTTTCATGACTAATTTGACCCGAACCGTCCGCCCAATTTTGCCCATAATCGAAACCCTAATTGCCGCCTATAAAAGGATCAACCCTAATCATCAAGGGGAAGCATCATACGGTGGTGGAAAACGAAACAAAAAAGGGTAGCGAGGCGCCTACCACCATCTCTCTCTCCTCTCTCTCTCTCTGGTGCACGCAGGGGTGGCGGTACGGCGCAGACACCGCTTCTTTTTTTGGCGCCAGCGGGCGCGGGCGGCGCCTTTTCCTTCAAGGCCTGGCACTCAGCTCGTGGCGCCACCATCCTCCGGCGCGCACTTTACGCCTGACGGCGTCTGGCGACGGTAAGATCAAGCCAAAACCCATGGGCTGATTGATTTTGGTAATTGATGGCAACTATGCCGCATACCGAACGCCAAGGATAAGGACCTTTGTTTTATAGTTCTTCCGATTTTCTTGCGCGCTTTGGCTCGATTACATCTCTCCGTTGTAGGGTCCCATTGAGCATGTGTTCAAACATCACCGTGAGTTCGAGAGAGTGCTGTGTTAGTCTTGAGCTAATAATCTAGAGCGAGTACACTGCCCTGTGGTCGAGAAGGTTCGAGTCCAATTGCCTAGGGTTTTCAGAGCCGCCAAGTCTCAAAACTAGATGTTTTTTCTGGCGAAAATTCCCGCTATGTTCAAATATTCCAGCCAAGTCCACAAATCGACAAAAGTGTCCCAAGACCCGAGGCGTGATGACGAGAGGGGCGAGAGGGCTAAGTCCGAAGGACGAAGATTAAGCCCATCGGACGACGCCCGATCACCATCGAACGGCGTCCGTGAACCCAAGCCAAATTTTGGCTAAGTCCCTAAAACACGTCCCTGCTTGGACGGCGTCTGATCGCTGCCGGACGGTGTCCGACGTACCGATTTCCCTGAGGTGAGCTTAAAACGATTAAGTCCTAAACGGCACGCTTCGCGGACGGCGCTCGAGACCATCGGACGGCGTCCGATGACGTTCAAAATTGGCCTACCAGATAGCGTCCGACGATCTTCGATGACGCCTCGATCAAAGCGGGGCGCGATAGGTCACTGCTTGGACGGCGTCCCGACGACCGGACTAGCGTCGACGACGGCCGGGTAAGCGATCAACATGCAAGGGCACTTCGTGCGATGTGTTGAGATTCACCGACACGCCCGGAAGCCTACGGATCAAGGCCCGCAAAGCACAAAATTTGGCTCTCTCTCTCGGACGCGGCCCGGCATGAATCGATCTCAAACTCGGATTAAATCTGAGCCTGCCCATCTTTAGGGTTTCGCTTAGTGCCTATAAATAGGGGCTTGGTGTACGGAGAAACGTGAGAGAGCCAACATTAGCAGCCACCCCTTGCACTTGCCTACCAAGAGAGCTCCTCCCATGGCACCGACCTCCACCTAGGGTTTCATGTGCTTGAGAGATTGAGAGGAGAAGAAGAGAGAAGGGAAGAAGAAGGTGATCCCTACCTCCTCCCATCATCCCAAGGTTAGCCCCATCTCCCATGGTGTTCTTGCCCTAGTTTTCATGGAGAGAGAGAGGGGTGAGAGACGATCTCGATCTTTTGCTCTTGGGACCTCGCCACGGAGAGATCATCACACGCCACGAGCTTCATCAACCGCATGACCACGCCAACCAAATCCTCCTGTGTCGGGGTCGCCTGTGTGCTCTGAGGTGCGTGGCCTTCATCCGCTGAAGGTTAGGTGCAAAATCCTCCGTGTGTCGGAGGTCGGTGTCGCAGGTCGGCACTGCTGGTGCGAGGAGCTCCGTGTGTGGAAGAACTCGCCTTGTGTGATGGTTTGGGGCTCGCCACCATGTGTTGGTGAAGAGCCACCACGAGTGGATTGAGGGCTAGGGACTGAAAGAGTCCCGACTTCTCTCGGTGAGAAGTTTTTCAACGGAGACGAGGTGTTCATGTGTTGAGCACCTAACTTCGAAACAACTCGGTTTGCGCTTTCTTGTCTCTCTCATTTACTTCTTCATATTGATTTGATCGCTTGCATATGAGCGCCATCGAGCCTCCTAGTAGTTGCTTGTGTCTCACCGTGATCGCTCCACAACTAGACTCTAGATCAATCGATAGCTTGTGTTCCTAATTTGATTAACTAAGCGTTTAATTGAGAGAAGTAAAATTTGAAAAGAGCCGATTCACCCCCTCTCGCCTAGAATCCTTACAGACGGCGGCGCCTTCGCCCTTCGTACCGCCTCCGTCCATCTCCATCGCCTAAGACGTGGCGGCCTCCTGCCGCCCACGGCCGGCGCCGCCCTTCGCCGCCGCTTCGCGCCGCTTCGCCTGCCCACGCCGGTGTCGCCTGTCCTCGCTTCCCTACCTGGCGCCGCTCCTCGCCACGCCTCGATCCGCACCGCCTCACCATCCTCCAACACTGCATCGCACCGCCCTATCCTCCGTCCTCGCACGATTCTCGCTCTCGCTCAACCACGACGCCGCCGCCTCCGCGACCGTCCCTGATCCACGACACCGCTTCGTTCGCGCTTCGCACGCGCGCCATCGCTTTCACCGCTAACGACGCGTTCGCTTCGCGCAAAGCCGCCGCCTCAACCACGACGCCGCACTCTTCCTCGTTCTCAACGCCTGGCGCCGCTTCGATTCAGATCGGCGCGCTTCGCCTCCTTCGCACACAACGACGCCAGAGTGGTGGTCAATGTGCTCCCGATCCCGGTCTCCGTAACGACGGCGGTATGGGTGGTCGGCGGCTCTCCCGATCCCAATTGGCAAAGGCGGCGACCCGCAGCGACGGGCGCGATGGTGGCCGCGGGCTCCCGATCCCAATTGGCAAAGGCGGCGGCGCGACCATCTTCTCCTCCTCGCCCGGCAGCGACGACGCCAGAGGGTAGTAATGTGCTCCCCATTCCTACCAATGACGGCGCTATGGGTGGCCGTGGGCCCTCGATCCCTAAGTGGCAAAGGTGACGGCGCAGCCATCTTCTCTCCTCGCTCGGCAGCGACGGGCGGCGGACTCCAGAGCGTGGCACGACCATCTTCTCTCGGCGTATAGGTGGCAATGTGCTCCCTGCTCCCAATCAATAACGACGCGATGGGTGGCCGGAGTGTCTCCGGCTCGATCTACAAGGCGGCGCCTAATCCTCGCTGTATCCAAGTGACCCCGCTCTTCCCGGGCAAATCAACCACGGCGACATCGGCATCTCCTTATCACGTCCATGGCACGACTCTCCACGAGTCCACGACATCCGGCGGCGGCGGCGTGCATAGACCCGACGCGCCGATCTTTCTTCTTGTTCGCGACATGACCGTCAAACACGGCGCCGGTTCTCCTCGTGATCAACGCAGCAGGACCTGCCTCCACCGCACAAAGATCCAGAGCATCGCCGCTCTTCGCCTGTCGGTGGGTGGCGACGCTCGCTCCTCTTCACAGCACGGTTTACAGCAGCGCCAATACATCTTCCACAAGCGGCGCAGCAGCGGCGCTGATTTACAGAGCATAAGGCGCACCACAACTCGGCATCACTCCCGGCCATCTAGCCTGCCTCGCTGGCCGTGGCTTTGTATTGCTACACCGTAGTGCTGCTAGCTCCATTAGCTCAAGGCCTCCAAAGAATTGTGACAAGGAGCCGATAATGGGCAATGTTGCTGGTCATCATACCGTGGAGTTGAAGCATGTGAAGAATAAAAGCCAAAGTACACGATGATGCACGGACGTATGTATTTGTATGGCCATGCGTATGAAATATACACATCGCGTGAAGATTATAAATATATGCTATCATGCATTGATCTACACCAAGCCAAATCGACCATCAATCACGCCGAGCCCAAATTCATGGCGCTATTCTTGGCCCGTCTGCATGATCGCCACCGCGAACTCCGCTTCCAAGAAACTCGACGGCCGGTACCCTACGCTGCATCGCACCGCCATCGACATCAAACGAAGAGACGCGCCAACATCGCATAAAAGGACGCTCGCCTTCGGAATTGTGTTTCGCTAGGTAAATCCTCCTCGAATCGCTCGTGGTTGAAGAGCGAAGACCATTCTCCAACGACTCTTCGACGCATCATGGAGCCATCCAAGACCTTCTCCAGAACCCCGCCAACCCGCGGGACCATTCGTCACATCAAACTTAACGGGTTCCGCTCGCTCAACGAACACTACCTCAAGGTGAACAAGACCTCAAGGCGCGGTATCGTGGAGATCCTAATTTACAAAGGCCAACGCACTTCTCCGCTCCAACACAAGCCCGAGGTGAACAAGACCTCAAGGCAGCGGTATCGTGAAGATCCTTCCATGCTGCCGATCTATGTACCATTCCAAGAAACCTCGTCCAACCTCAAGGTGAACTAGACTCAATGCAGCGGTATCGCGAGATCTCAATTCAGAGTGCCGATCCACGATCGCTCCAATAAATCCCGCCCAACCTCAAGGCTAACAAGACCCAAGGCTCCACGTATCGTGGAGATCCCAATTCAGGCCGACATACCTCCTATCGGCGGGCTTTCCGTTAGGAGGAAGAAGACGAAGGTGATCAAGACCATCAAAGTCCACATTCAACCCTCGGACGCTACTGAATATCCTCAAGACGCCAACAAGCCGATCAACCTCAACTCCCTACCGAAAGTGCTAACTCGCATTCCATCCAAGTCAATTACCTCAACGTGAAGCTTGACGAGGACAAGTTCAAGCGACACGGACGGGCATAGCCAAATGTCAATGGCTATGTTAGGCATTACACGGCCCCGCTACCCCGGTATTCTGCCGCCGCCACCTTAACTCCATCCACCAACCGCACGGTGAAACACAATACAAGAGAAGAAGAAGAAGACAGTTCCACGGCTTAATCGAGGTGTTCGCAGATCCACGCCAGGATATAATTAACCGGTGTCCTTCCGAGGCCCTCGATGCAAGAATATCACAATCGCAACAAAGAAGGCTAGCAAGCATGGCTATGGAGCGCCAAACCATGAGAACCTGTATTTTATAAACAATTAATGGAATATCGGTGTTCTTCAGATCTTTTGTGTATTTTCGATAACACATGCGCGCTTCGCAAAGCGCTGGCCAGCTGGACTTTGTGTAAGGCCACAATTGCCAAGAAAGCGACGTATCGCTTCTCCGCTGCGCCTCCCCATTGCTTGGAGGCCATCTATATCATTATAAAACTTGTTTTATTATTGTTGGTGTTGATATTTTGCTGGATTTCTTGCATGTTTCCGTACCTCACATTTTGGCCCAGTGCTTAGCGACGTCATGGTGGTAGGTAGAGCCACCATGTTCGTCGCCATCTATGGTGTAAACAATCCTGAGGAGCTCCTTTGCATGCTTCTCCGCCAGCGACACGAACACCTCCACCTCCCTCGTTTTGCAGGCTCTGCATTACCAGCACCGAGCCGTCCATGTAATCCTTGGGTAGAATGATCCCGGCGAAGGGCACGGACCCGAGGTCCAGCGGTC